>JARYGA010042997.1:0-25801 GCA_030545235.1 Helianthus tuberosus
TGTAAATTTTCACTTAGATGAACAAATATACATGTACTTTGAGGTACAGGACTGAAGTTTCATGTACTGCTATATCTTTTGAGTTCTTTGGAGGTTGCTTCACTTTCAGGGAAGGACAAGAAGCTTTTTGTTGAGGTAGACAAATAATTTTAATTCTTGAAACCAATAAAAAGTTGTCTTTATTTATTTATTGATTGATAAATATTGCATTTTGCAGTAATACATGGCTCTTAATGATGATGGGTGCAGTGGCAACTGCTGCTGATTCATCAGGTATCTTACTTAAATAAATCAATTAAATAAAAAATGTGTGACATTCTTAATCGCTGCTACAAGTAGTGGATGTTGATAAGTTTGTTTTCCAGACCTTACCTTACTGATGATAATAATAATGTGATGTTCGATTGAAATGTGGCTTATAATAATAGTTAATGCATTTGTTAAATTGCTATTCAAGTTGAGTAACGATAGATATATAGATTAGAATCAATATTATCAACGTTCACAATAATTAAGGTGTTTGATGAGTTGTGTTCGCGGATTGGTTGTCGAACCTCACACGAATCCGAAAATCGTGATAGGCACATGAACCTGAACATGACCACGACCTGTTTAGCATGAAGTTTAATATAAAGGAGCTTTTTGTTGAGGTCATTTTTTGGTTTTTTCTATTCTTTACCAATTAATTTTATTAGATTATTGTAGAGAGACATGCCGGGACTGGTTCCAATTGAGTTTGAAAGCTCTTAGCGTTTTCCGTGATCAAGTAAGTGCATGCTCTTAACTTTTATAAAGATTCTATTTTTTTTACGGTTAACACGTTTACGGATCAAATTAAATTATATTTTTTTTTTAATTTCATATATGTGTTTAGTTTCTGATGTATAGCTTCAACTCTTTTGGACTATCCGAAAAATACCAAATGTCCAGCAGGCGCCATTAAATTGAGTTTGAAAGGTCTTACCTTTTTCCGTGATCAAGTAAGTGCACACCAATTTCCACAGGTTATTTTAAACAGTAAAATATATTAAATTTTGTAACATTAGCATTGATTTTTGGATATGTAATTACGATATCTTTTTTGTCATATTTTCTAGGATGCTGGTCATATGGCTCACTCCGTTAGGCTACACTCTTACATCAAGATTTAACCTCATTCCCGTTGTCCTTTATTAGGTTCATGCTTAGTAGGCGTTTTTTTTGCAATAAATTCATACTTCATGATTATTATTACGTTTTTTTGATTTAGTGTGATTATTATTTTGTAACAAATAATAGTAACTATGCTTACAATCTAACCCGTTTTCTTTACGGTTAAGTTGTTAAATATATGTAGATATACCAGACATGACAAACGCTCCAAATTGTATGGTTTGATCTTGTGTCATCTGCATGATACACACCTGAATACGAGTACAAACATGGTGGTTCATATTGCAAGTGAGGTAATTCTCTTAGCTTGTGGTTCATATTGCAAGAGAGGTAATTCTTCCAACTTTAGTGGCAAAATAGGCGAGTCGCGTGGTAATGAGGAATAATGGTTCAGTTTATATGGGTTGTATTGGCATGAAACAAATTTAGATGTGAAAGAATTGTGACTTGAATGTGAAATAAACAGTTTGGGTTTTTGTGACATCTATTTCGATCTCAATCCCTAATCCCTAAACGAAAGGAGTTTCATCGCAGCCCAGCATGTAAGTTTTTTTTTTGGGATGGGGGGGGGGGGGGGGTTGTTATTTAATTAAGGATTTACATGTTTTTTTATTCGATTGAAGTGCATTTGGGTTGTTTTTTTACCCATAACATGTCAAATGTGTTGAAAGTCATCAAAAGCGTAAGGATTTAATTTCATTGGTGGTGTTCGCGCGTGGTGATTAATCAATAAAAACAAACCACTTTGTACTGATTTTCAATAACTTGAAGATTAGGCGCCAGCAAACTATCGTCACCACGACATATTTAATTAGTTACATTAGTCGAGTTGGACTAAATATATTTATGGAACTTATAAGTTGATTGTGTAAACTTTCACTTTTCAGGTGAAATTCACCTTAATCAAGTTGATCTACGTTGCTTATTCATCTTCAATTTACAGTTCATGTACGATTTGAGGTTAGAGTGTCACCCACCAACAACTTTCTGCCTTTACCAGGTATTTACTTACATTAAGCATCTTTTAATTTCAAATGTTATACTGAACATGTTGTATGCCTAAGCTACATGTGATTCAACTGTTTTCATTATCAGTCGTAATTGCTTGAAACTTTATAGGATTTATTAGTTTACAGATTGTTGATTTCTTTTGTTATAGACTATATGTTGTAGCTATAATTTAGGTTGTCTAAGATCTTTTATGAATGAAGACTACGATGGATGAAGTTTAAAATATCTTTAAACAAAGGAATCTACAAGTTATTGGGCAATCTAGATTGGGATGTTTATTAAATTATATTTCTTTCACAATTATCATAATATGATTTTACACCTACGTTGGTTCTACAATTATGGGCTTCATTCAAAAACTCTAAATATTTTCATAACAATTTTGTGGGCTTCATTAAAAAATCATATAAAAGGGGTCCTTGGAACTATTTTTGTAAAAATAGTAATAATTATCTTAATTTGTGAGTTTATTTATAAAGGTTTCTTCAAGATCTTTTGTATTGATCTGCTGCTAAAGCTATATTGGCCTTAGGTGTTGATATACATACCTGGGTGTTTATTTACTTAAATATATTATATATGTTCTACCCAAACGAACAAAATAAAGAAAACCAAAAGTAGTTTATTCTAACATTGTGGTCAACAATACTCATATTTATGTTCTTATACTTTAGACTATATTTTCTTTTTAGTTCCTTCAAGATAATAAAAAAAATACTTAGGTAACAGGTTGTTTGTTTCTTTTTAGACAATTACACCTCGCCTTCAAAGTGATTTCGTGAAAATGAAATGTGACAAACATGAAGATTGTAGAACCAAAGAGCAAAATTCCATTTCGTAAAAAGAATATGCATGTAGCAGAATGTTATAAGGAGATTCAGATGGCAAAGAGTAACCAAGAACATGATATAGGTATGGAATTCTTCATTTTTTTTGTTATATCACTCTCTTCCTTTTTGGTTTGTCTTAAGTATAAAGATCATAAGTTTGGCCAAATGGAGCAGTTTCTTTGCACCAGTACAAGGAAACCGTTGCGGTCAGAGAAGAGGCGTGTGACTAGGCTGCTAAAATTAGAAATATATACCCTGATAGGATTCCAACGAGTATTGATCTTTTACTAGAAAACGGATGATTCGTTTGTTGTAATTAGCAGAAGATTCATCAATATGATGCATTTCTTGAGGTGAAGGTATACATGGACGATGGGTGGCGTTTAAATTACATTAATCAATATGATCTTTTACTAGCAACTTGGAGATTATTCACTTAATCAGTTAACCAAATTAATTTACTGTTCGTGAGTATTTTATTCATACAACTTCAAGCCTTTTACGACGTTCACCTGTCAATCACGTTAAGTGTCAAATGGGTCGAATAAGTTATACAGGTTGAAAGTTTCAACCTGTTCACTTAAAAAAATATTAGCTAATAATGAGTCAAGTCAGTCAAACAAGTCAAATAAAAAGTTCACACAAGTTAAAATTTCAACTAGGTTAGTTATAAGTTGGTCATTTTTTGTTATGGTTTTTTTTTTCTAAAACATGTCAAGCAAAACAGATTAGCAAAAGCAGCAAGTTGAACGAGTCAAAACAATTCAATCCAGCCCTGTTTCAACTTTCACTAAAGTTAACTTTTTTGACCCATTGTCCAACTGTACCCAGTTTTTCACCTCTAGAAACAGGTATTAGTCTTATGTGCCCTTGATTAAGTTAGAGAAATATAAACTAATAGATTAAGAAACAGAGTTCACCATATGACCTTTTACACACTCCTTGACTATGAACTCTTTTTTTTATGTTGATATGAACTATCGAGGCCTACCAATCTTCAAGATTTGAGCATATTTTAATGTTTTCTATCAATGGCTACACTTCTTCAGATAATGCAAATCACAAGGTATGAGGAATCAATTCTTTAGTAATGATTTAATCAAGAACAAGTTAGTATTTTATATGAATGCCCCTAATTTAGTCATGTTTCGTTTTAACTTTTATATAAAAAATATTACGTTTATTTTGGTTTACAACAGTGATATAATATTTTGCTATCATCTTGATGATGCATTCAAGGGAACAAATTTTGATGTAAAGCGCCCCTCTTTTCTACTGGTACATTATTGTTTCATTTTATTTTGTTGTTCAGGAACATCTCAGTTGAGTATCTATATGAATGGTAGTTTCAAGAGGATAACCTGTAAAATACTGGCAAATACGATGGGCCATTGAGGTTGGGTAACGGGTCAAAGTGGGTTGGCGTGATGTTAAAATTCGGGTGACGTTTAAACCATGTGGGGTTGAAGTGTTACTAATTTAACCTTTTCAATTTCAATTATGTAATATGCCAAGTTGTTTGTTTGATTGAAAATTATGTATAATTTTTTTTGTTCCTTTTAGGTATAAATAAGTCTTTGGTAGCTTATAATGTAAACTGTTGCTTTTTGATTTCATATAACATGTCACTTATTTTTTTTATCATTTTATTTAAGTATGTATTGCTTATAAATAATAAGTGACATGTATAACTTTCTCCAGCCCGGGAAGCATTTCCCGGGTGATAACCTAGTTTGATTATATATACTTGATCACATAAAAAAAAACCCATTCCCACAAAAGTGAGTTTTGAGCCTTTATTGAGCATACAAATACATATCTTTACACTAAATGCTCATTTTTCGTTTCTTGTGTGAATAGCCGCTTGGTTCTTACGACTCTAGAACTTGCCACGACAATGCATTCCTGGTCCTTACCAACTTAAACCCGAGTAAGTAAATGATGGAGGCATTAGGACTAACCCTTTTTCTTTCTACACCATTATTTTTCATTTTTTTACCACCTACCCAAAAATCCCCCTAGTTAACCCCTTTGAGCCTAAACCTTTTCATTTCTTAACCCAAAACAATCACCCTTTTTACCCACCTAAACCTTTTTATTTTAAGCCTTTTTTTAGTAACAAAGCTCGGTTTTTCATATGACTTGAAAAAAAATAATATTTTGATGATAAAACCAAAAAAAGAAACAAGTTCAAATTACTTTGTTTGTAAGAAATGGTTCATCAAAATAAAATAAAATTGTGAAAAATAAAAAGTCTTTCAAAAACCGACGCTTTTTACGCTTTTCGCCCTTTTACTAACCACTAACCCAACCACCCACCTTTAGCCCAAGCCTAACCCTTCACCCAAAAAGTCCTCTTGATATTTACAAAGGTATATAGTTAAAAAGGAGGAGGATTGATTGCTTGGCAAGCTTATGGTAGGAGTAAGTTCCATGCCGCTCTCGAGTGATTCACTAAAAATACACCTTCGGCCGAGTGATGAGTGATCCCCCGTGAGGTATGTGAACTTGTATATAAATGGAATTTTAAAAAAGGCATGTTATGCCCTAATAAGTAATTTATCTTATGAAACGTTTTTAATAAATCATGACGAATAGGATTGTAAATAAATAAAAATAAAACTTAAATAAAGAATATTGGAAATCCTGACACTCTATGACAAGCCCAAAAACCTTCTCTTCTACCCATTCCATTTGGGAGTGAACAACCCACCTCATATGAGTATTATGAAGAACAAAATTACGACCTTTATCCATCATATACTTACAATGAAGAACAATGGTATGAACCATCTACTTCATATGAGTACTATGAGGAACCAAGGATTGAACAACTGGATTCAAGCTTTGAAAATCCCGATCCTTATTCTATCATCGAAGTAACCGATAGGATATTAGAACACCTTAAAACTATCGAGCGCTATATAAAAGAATCTCGCGCAAGGGAAGAGGAGTCCCGCGCAAGAGAAGAATTAAATAAAGAAGAGATAGTTAAAAGTGTAAAAATAGAAGAACAAATAAGTGAAGAACCGACACATGAGTTAAACAACGAAAAAGGTGAGTCCATTAACGTTAAAATTCAAGAAGAGTCTAATTTTGAAGAAATTAATATCTTGTCACCTTCTTTTGAAAATCATTGTTTAGTACCCACTCATGCTAAGTTTTTAAAAGAGTTAAACACTAACACTAAAATTGACGAAACGGTAAGTATTAAGTTAACTAATGATCAAACTTCACTAATAAAAGAAGACCCATTTGAAATTAACATTACACCGGTTCCATGTTTTTTTTTCAAAATTCCTTTATTAGTAACGTCACGATTGATAAAGATCTTTGTGTTAACATAATGCCTAATTACATTTTCGAAAAATTAAGTATTAGTGATTTTTCTCCACTTCAAATACCCATTTTTCTATCCAATCGGAGAGTAATAAAATCAATCGGCGTAGTTTAGGATGTCTTGGTTTAAGCAAATCAAATGGTAATCCCAACAGACTTTGTCATCCTTGATGACGCTCCTCTAGTGTTGGGACGACCTTTTGTAAAAACACACGAAGCCTTGAAAAACCGGAAGTACAACAATCTATCTCTTTAATTAGGGGCATTTAAAAGGAGCATCGATCTTGAGCGTTCAATGAAATATCCTTTTGGAAATAATGACCCCCTAATTGAAGATGAAGATGAACCACCTGATATAAGTCAAGAAATTGACCACTTTGTTGAAGAAGAGGTCGCCATAGAACAAACGTTTAAAGTTCTTGATCAAAATGAGCAACCAAATAAGGAGTCTCCTAAAGACCCACCTCTTGAGCTCAAAGAACTTCCAAAAGGTTTGGAATATGCTTTTCTAGACAAAGAAGGTAAATCACATGTAATTATTTCATCTAAGTTAAGTAGTTTAGAAAAAGAAAAATTAATTAAACTCTTGAAAAAACACAAAAGTGCGATCGCTTGGAAGCTTGTAGATATTAAAGGAATAAGTCCTTCCATGTGCACGCACAAAATTTTAATGAATGATGACTACAAATCGGTAATACAACCACAACGTCGAGTAAATCCAAATGTTCAAGAAGTTGTTAAAAACGAGGTCATCAAATTACTTGACGCCGGACTTATTTACCCTATCTTCGATAGTCCGTGGGTATGTCCCGTCCAAGTAGTTCCAAAGAAAGGAGGTATGACGGTAATAACTAATGAAAAGAATGAATTAATACCAACGAGAACCGTCACAGGATGGAGGGTATGTACAGATTATAGACAATTAAATGAAGTACAAGGAAAGATAACTTTCCTTTGCCCTTTATTGATCAAATGTTAGAAAGATTATCCGGTCATAAATTTTATTGTTTCTTGGATGGTGTTTTAGGTTACTTTCAAATCCCGATAGCACCCGAAGACCAAGAAAAGACAACATTCACATGTCCCTATGGAACTTTTGCTTATCGACGCATGCCATTCGGTCTATGTAATGCCCCCACAACCTTCCAACGTTGCATGGTGGCCATCTTCCATGACATGATAGAAATGACAATGGAAGTCTTCATGGACGACTTTTCTATCTTTGGAGATTCATATGACCAATGCCTCGATAACCTTGAATGAATGCTATCCCGATGTGAGGAAACTAACCTCGCCCTTAACTGGGAAAAATGCCATTTCATGGTAACGGATGGAATAGTACTTGGTCACAAAATCTCAAGCGAAGGAATGGAGGTTGATCGAGCAAAAATAGACACTATTTCTCGATTACCACCCCCATCCTCCGTTAGGGCCATCAGAAGTTTCTTAGGGCATGCCGGATTCTATAGGCGATTTATCAAAAACTTTCTAAAATTTCAAGGCCTCTAACAAGATTACTTAGAAAAAGATGCCCCTTTCATCTTTAACAAGGATTGCAATCAAGCATTTCTAACCCTTAAGGAAATGCTAGTCAATGCACCTATCATGATAGCGCCTGATTGGAAATTACCTTTCGAAATCATGTGTGATGCAAGTGACTTTGTAGTTGGAGCAGTCTTGGGACAAAGAAAAGAAAAGCATTTTCACTCAATTTATTATGCTAGTAAAACACTTAATGATGCACAAGAAAATTACACAACAACTGAAAAAGAGTTACTAGTTGTGGTATTTGCTTTCGATAAAATTCGTTCTTATCTTGTTCTTTCTAAAACAATAGTCTATACAGATCATGCAGCCATCCGATATCTCTTCAAGAAACAGGATGCTAAACCACGTTTAATTCGGTGGATTCTACTCCTCCAAGAATTTGATATTGAAATCAAACACAAAAGAGGAGCAGAAAACACCGCAGCAGACCATCTTTCGCGCTTAGAAGACCCAGCTTTGGAGGTAACTAGGGATGAGCAAATCAACGAAAAATTTCCAACGGAGTCCCTAGAAATGGTGGAATACCGAGAAGAACCATGGTACGCCGACTATGCTAACTACCTAGCTAGCGGTATAGTCGCCAAATGATGGCCACATCATCAAAGAAAAAAATTCTTTGCCGATGTGAAACATTATTTTTGGGAAGATCCTTATCTTTTCAAAATATGTGCCTACCAACTCATCCGACGGTGCGTACATGGTAGAGAGGCAAGAAGAATTCTCCGCCATTGTCATGAAGGTCCATACGGAGGACATCATGGTGCCGCTAGCACCGCACGAAAGGTATTTGATTCAGGGTTTTATTGGCCCACCATTTACAAAGACGCCCAAAGTCTTGTAAAGACACGTGACGCTTGCCAAAGATCAGGTAATATTTCTTCCAAAAACGAAATGCCACAAAATGGCATTCTTGTTTGTGAAATTTTTGATGTGTGGGGACTCGACTTTATGGGACCTTTCCCACCATCAAAAGGAAACAAATATATACTTGTTGCGGTAGATTACTTGTCTAAATGGGCCGAGGCCGAGGCACTTCCAACAAACGATGGAAGAGTCGTGGTAAGATTTCTGAAAAAAATTATTCTCTCGTTTCGGCACACCAAAAGCGTTAATAAGTAATAGAGGTACCTATTTTTGTAACCATCAACTTGAAATTTTTTTAACAAGATATGGGGTCTATCATCGGGTCTCAACAGCATATCACCCTCAAATAAACGGACAAGCCGAAGTGACTAATAGAGGTTTAAAACGAATACTCGAAAAAAACCGTAGGGTTAAATAGAAAAGAATGGGCCGATAAATTAGATGATACTTTATGGGCTTTTCGAACTGCTTATAAAACAACAATAGGCACAACCCTATATAAGCTCGTCTATGGAAAAAGTTGTCATTTGCCAGTAGAAATAGCACACAAGGCCTACTGGGCAATTAAAAATGTAAACTTAGATTTAGAATTTGCCGGTAAAAATCGATTTTGTCAATTAAATGAATTAGACGAATTAAGGAATTATGCATACTCTAACTCTAAAATTTATAAGAAAAGAATGAAAATTTTGCATGATAAACACATTAAACCTAATGAATTTCGGGTAGGAGATCAAGTTCTTTTGTTTAATTCATGACTTCGATTGTTTCCTGGTAAATTAAAGTCTAGGTGGTCAGGACCTTTTTCCATCTCCCATATTTTCCCACACGGTGCAGTAGAAATTAAATCTCGGAATGGAATTCCATTCAAAGTCAATGGCCAACGGCTAAAACTCTATCAAGGATTCATTGAGGGTGAAGAGGAAGAAATCTCGCTTCAAACGGTCGAAGAGTAAAAGCATCAACATCATACCTGGTAAGTTACGAACAAACATGTTGACATCTAAATCGGTAAGTCTTCTAACCAAGTTTTGGGAAAACAGGGCACTCACACGAGCACTTTAATAACTAAAAAAAAAATTTTTTTTGCTCGGCACGAGGCCGTGTCCGCGCGCAACTGTCGGGATAAAACCCCTTTTCACAACAGTTTCTTCATTTCCACACGCCCCGTTTCCCCGAAAATTCTCTGGTTCAGGCGATTTTTCTGCAGAATTTCGACGTCTCCTCTACTTCTAACAACATCAAGGTATGATTCTATCATCATTAGTAGTTAGATTAAGCACTTGCATGTAGTTAAAACATAAAAAAATTGGGGAAAATCTAGGGTTCTTGAACTTCATCCAGATCGAACCTCAAATTTTAGCTTAAATCTATTAGCATTAGTTTAGATTAGTGTTATAGGAAGTAAATACACTTGTATTGTTCATAGATTTGCCCGATTTCTCACAAAAAAACCCAAACCCTTGTTTTTGAACCGAAAAGGATAAAATCGAAGGGGTAAACGGTTTGTTTTGAGAAAAAACGGCACTTGGGATTTCATTTTCGGGGAAAACCGCACCTACTGGACCAAAAATTTTCAAGTTTTCGGGACCGGGTCGAAAAATGAAATTTTTGAGTAACAGACGTCTGGACACGGGGTCGTGTCCGCTGAACACAGGGCCGTGTCCAGCTAACTGTTTTCAGTTTTTTCTGAAAATTTCACTGTTTCGTGCTAATTGTTTGGTATATTCTTTCAGATGTCCAAGAAATTCACAAGGTTCAATGCAGAAGAGCTGGATGCTAAGGCAAGATACAATGTGCTTCGAACCAGGCCGGAGGAATACCCACGACAAGCATGCATGGAACTCTTAGGAGCAGTGAACCAGTGGGACCGTTTCAACAACCTCGTCACCGGTCCACTAAGAGTCGCCCTAACTACTCGCCTTTGATCAGTCCACGAGTATACTCTGGAATTCTATAGCACATTCGTGTTCAATTCAAGGTGCGACCATTTGATAATGATGAGGTAGAGTTCCGATGTGGAGGGACCAAGTACTCAATTTCAATGGTGCAGTTTAGGTCGATAGTGGGGTTGTATGCGGAGGAAGATGCGGGTAATGAAGAAAACACCGGAGGGCTACGTGAACTAGGAGAAAACGAACGCCAAGCCGCTTGGGCTCAAATAGGAGATGGAATCTACAACCCAAGTAGCACTAAGAGTACTAAGTTGAGGGACCCTCTTTACCGCTACATTCATAGGGTCCTCGCTTACTCTCTTAGTCAAAGGCACGATAGCAGTGGCGTTGCTGGGTTACGAGATCTGGTGGTCCTTCATTGCATCCACAACCGTAGACACCTAGATGTTCCATACCTCCTGCTCCGAAACATGCATTGGAACCGGCTTGCTACTCCTCCAACCCCTATCTTCTTTGCGGGGTGGATATACCGTCTCTTCAGGAACTTCGTGAACATGCCTAGATCTTTTCAGAAGAGTCCATGGTCGGGAAGGGTGGACACACACATCTGCCGCTCCATGAACTTGATTTATGAAGCTGAAGACGGGTCGGTTAGCTTCCAACGAGTCCAAGGGCATGCATGGAACCCGCAAGAAGCACTTGTCCTTAACGCTCCACAGTTCCAACCACCTCCTCATTTCTAACACCAGCCCCATGGTGATCCGGGGCAGTCCTCCTCAATAGGAGGCGGTTTTCCTAACTTCCAAAGTATTCATGATTTATTGCAGGAAAATCTCATGTGCACCAGGAACACCTATAACTTGGCCAACAACACGTACACCCGGGTTGGAGCAATTGAGAGAAACATCTCCGACATTCAGGATGACATCGGGAACATCCGGGAGTACATGGCAGGGCACGTAGGAGGAGGTGATGATGAAGACGAGGACATGGACTAGGCGGGATGAGCAAAAGTAGGAGCAGCTGGTAGGAGGTCCCACAGGTTAACCCTCTTTTCTTATGAACAATTTCCGGCCTACGTGCCGTGTGTTGAACAATTTACTTTCCTTTAACTTCTTTTATTTTCTGCATTTGTTTTTCTTTTTAACTTTGAGACGTGGATGTTGAACTATGGTAATTTAGGATGTTTGCTATGGTTTGGTGTAGTGTTTATTGATAAAACAAGTACATATGAGGCTTAGAACACTAAACATTAGTGTTACTAAAGCCAGGATAGGAAAACTGAAGCCAGAAACTTGTTTTTCACCTTTGCAGATTGTCTAAACGGGGTAGTGTCCGGCCGACACGCCCCCGTGCCCACTTCCCCAGACCTGCTGTTTGTTCACATCTCATATTTTTCCCAGACACGGGGTCATGCCCAGCCAACACGCCCCCGTGTTAACCTTCTGTAAGTTTTCGTTTCTGGCACTCTGAACACGGGGACGTCTTCATCCGACACGGGGTCGTGTCCAGACGCCTAGTAACATAAAATTTTGCTTTTTCACAACTTTTACACATTTAATCAACCTAAAAACTTATCTTTGAGACACATTGAGGACAATGTGTAATTTAAGTGTGTGGGGGGGGGGGGGTGCTAAAAACTTGAATTTTTTGCAAGTCCTAATTACAAGCCTTACACAAAACTCTATTGGAACCGCTAATCACCCCAAATTTTTTCAAAAAAATTCATTTTTTTTACTTGTCTTAGTTTAAGTTGGGAATTACAAGTTTTAAAAAGGTTATGTTTTTACAAATTTACAACCGATAGTGTCATGATAAAAAGAACCAACATAAGAAAATTATGAAACAGCATGACAAGTTTAGTTAAAATTTGATTATATATACTTGATCACATAAAAAACTCATTCCCACAAAAGTGAGTTTTGAGACTTTATTGTGCATACAAATACATATCTTTAAACTAAATGCTCATTTTTCGTTTCTTGTGTGAATAGCCGCTTGGTTCTTACAACTCTAGAACTTGCCACGACGATACATTCCCGGTCCTTACCAACTTAAACCCGAGTAAGTAAATGACGGAGGCATTAGGACTAACCCTTTTTATTTCTACACCATTATTTTTTCTTTTTTTTACCACCTACCCAAAATCCCCCTAGTTAACCCCTTTGAGCCTAAACCTTTTCATTTCTTAACCCAAAACAAACACCCTTTTACCCACCAAAACCCTTTTTATTTTAAACCCTTTATTTTAGTAACAAAGCTCGGTTTTTCTTATGACTTCCTTATCAAATATATATATATATATATATATATAATGAAGCCAAAAGAAATAAACAAACAAGTTTATCAAACAGAACTTTGTTTGAAATAAATGCTTCATCAAAAATAAAAAGTTATTACGAAAACTGACGCTTGTTACGCTTTTCGCCCTTTTTACTAACCTCCAACCCAACCACCTACCTTTAACCCAAGCCTAACCCTTCACCCCAAAAGTCCTCTTGATATTTACAAAGGTATATAGTTAAAAAGGAGGAGGATTGATTGCTTGGCAAGATTATGGTAGGAGTAAGTTCCATGCCGCTCTTGAGTGATTCACTAAAATACATCTTCGGCCGAGTGTTGAGTGATCCCCCGTGAGGTATGTGAACTTGTATATAAATGAAATTTTAAAAAGGCATGTTATGCCCTAATAAGTAATTTATCTTATGTAATGTTTTTAATAAATCATGACGAATAGGATTGTAAATAAATAAAATTAAAACTTAATAAAGAATCTTGGAAATCCCAACACTCTATGACAAGCCCAAAAACCTTCTCTTCTACCCATTCCATTTGGGAGTGTAAAAGCCACATTATAAAGAGTTTTGCTTGAGGACAAGCAAAGATTCAAGTGTGGGGGTATTTGATGTGCACAAAATGCAACATATAAATTTCATCAAATGAGGCATAAAACTAACCCTTTTTTAGTACTAATGTTGGAAAAAGTGATTTTTGTCTTCCTTTTGTATTTTCAGGAATAAATGAGCTCAAATGAACAAAAGAAGCAAAAAGACAGCTAAATCTAACATAAATACAAGAAAAGGAACAAACGTGGCATGCCCGACCCCCCGACAGCATCTTCCCAAGAAAAACAAGAAAACAGAAGGCTGAACACGCCTCGTGCTCAATGAGCACGGGGGCGTGCCCAAGTGTGTGCAGAAAAGACAAAGTTGTAGAAGCTTCTATCACCCACCACGGGGGCGTGCCCAGCGGACACGGGGTCGTGGTCAACTCTTAGATTCTCAGAATCTGAGGAAATCTTGATAGTACAGATACGCTTCTGCACACGGGGCCGTGCCCAGCGGACACATGGGGGTGTGGTCAACTAATGAAGCCAAACTGCAATTAATGAAGAAAGAGAAGAGGGATGGACACGGGGCCGTGCCTGAGCTTCTGTTCAGCCTATAAATAGGAGTGCTTCGCTCACTTGCAACTCATCCCTTGGCACACCACCTCTCTCACACTTCACCCACCACCCACCACCATCACAACACCATCATCCACAACCATCATCCATTGTCCATCATAGAGTGTGTGAGTCGTCTCGGGATCCAAGATTGATCGTAAGAGTTCTTGATAATCAAAGGCCATGTTTGCCTAAGTCTCTTACATCACTTGGTGAAGACAAGCTGTAACACCCCGTGCTTCGAAAGTCAAAGTCAAAGTCAAGATTGAAGTCAAAGGGAGAAAAGATTGCTAATTGCAATCTGTCTCTCCTTGCTCAAATCTTGTTTTGACTTCTTTGACTGTAGATAGTCTATTTTGAGTTTTTTGTTAGTTGTATTATGTAGAGTAATCTAGTAAAATCGCAGTAATCGAAGTATATTTATCGCTACGAATCGCTTTACGACTGTGAATAATAGGAAGTAACAATGCGATAAAGTCAATTAAACGCTAATCGAACTAATCTAATCAACATCGCGCTCGCAACTCGAATTCCGCATTTTTGGTGATTGTTATACGTGTGTGTGTGCTTTATGTGTTACTTGTGCATGTTTATTTATGTAATGTGTGGTGATCAATCGAAACGCAATCGAACTCAATCGCAATCGAATCGCAATCGCAAACCGAATACGAATTTAGGATGGTTGTATGTTGATATAGTACGATAATTAGTGGAGAAGGGATAGTGCAAGATATGAGTAGTTGGGATTAAAAGTAATTTGACTAGGAAACTCTATCGCATCGCAACGCTCGCAATCGAAATCGAATCAGCAAAAATCATCGCGCTGAATACTCGAAACAGGTGACTGATCGACCAGGCCAGCTAACCGATCGACCAGCTAGCCGATCGAACTGTTGTTCGATCGACCAGCCGGCCGACCGGCCTGCCAGCCGATCGGCTAGCCCTTTCCTCTTTTGGAACTCTATAAATACCCCTGTCATTGTCATTCTTTCCACTTTTGGAAGCTCTCTGATCGACCAGCACGCTCTCCTCACCTTTTCTCAGATTTCTCTCGATTCCGGTAAGATCTCGACCTAAATCTTGTACTTTCTTGATCTACACACACTCCTACACCTTTCTATCTTTTGAATCTTAACTTTTAACCGTGAAATCACTAGATTTGAGGTGTTCTAGGATGATGTCATCATGGTGTTCTTGAGGAACTTCATGTTTTGGCCTCAATCCACCAAGAACAACTTAGATCTAACCGATTTCCACATAAACAACAAAGATCTTTCATGGATTTAAACATATTCATGGTGGAAAAGGATTGAGAGAATGTTTTCCAACTTTCTTTCAACTCTTTTACACTCAACGCACTCAAAACCAGTGGAACCGGAGCTTGTACCGACATACCACTCATTCTTGTGGTTGTGTTAGCTCAAGATCTGGATTCTATCCACGAGATTCCGATTTCGGGTTAACCAAGAATAAACGTCTTCAACCGGTGAACTGACTGAGTTTGGGTGATTCCTGTTCGGTCGGATCACTAAGGCTTAGGATGGGATTCTGTTGGTTAGCACGATATCAAAGTATCTCGATAAAATGACAAACCATCAAAACAACCAAGTGTGAGACGACCAGGACGACCAGGACAGTGTGACTGTCCGATCGAACTGCTGTCTGATCGAACAGTCAGCCGAACGACTGGTCAGTCGAACGACTTACATCTTGGGTCCCACACTTAATCACTTTTTCTAATATTTGAAGTTTGAGTTTTGAACGAATGGCTAATCGATCGGACTACCAGCCGATCGGATTACTCTTCGAATCATGAGATACTTGGACTTTAAACACTTAAACAATTTTCAACATGTTCAGTGCACTAGGAATGCCAATCGATCGAACTGATGTCCGATCGAGTGACAACCTACCATAAACTTGTTCTCAGAAATGCCCAGCCGATCGGGTTGCCGGCCGATCGAACGACCGTCCAATCGACCGACCTGAAAGGTAGAGATACTTCAATGTTTTCAAAATGCTACAACGAAAACTTCACAAGTCAAAACATCATACACAAACACATCTTTCCTAAATGAAAAAACAATCCACTCGAAAGACTATTTGATCGGATAACCAACCGAACGAACTACCACTCGAACGATCGGCTGCCCGATCGGACTGCTGTCCGATCGAACTACTGACCGATCGACTCGCACTTGTTTCCTCTTTACGCGTTACTTATCGTTATGCTATCGAACTATTCAGGCTAACCTTACTCTCAAGCGCTCCCTTCAATCCATCCATCGCTGTGAGTATACTCGATCCCTTTTTGCTTTATGCACTTTTGGGTGTTACAGACGTTACTTATTCTAAATCACATCGAACACACTACGCAATACTATTTAAACGCTAACCGTTACTGCATGTATTACGTGACTAAATGAATGCTTGTTTGTTATGTTTACACATGGAATGCTGTCTACCTGCCTTAACAACGGTAGTACTATTTGTTTGGACTCAGCACCCGTTCACTCGGGGGTTGTTAAGGACAATTATTTGCATGGATTACAGTGGTGATCATGTATTACGAACTGCTTTAGGCAGTCAACCCGCAGTCATTGGTATCGATAGGTTCATGTCGATAACTAACATGCTTTGTTTTCCTCTGTGTACGTGCTGGTTATGCGTAAACTATTTCGAACTCTATATGCTATTATCAAACTTGTATGCTCACCTTTACACTATGTGTATTGACTTTAATTTTAACGTATGTGACAGGATCTTAAGATGCTTATCTGCTAGGAAACCGAGGCTAGAATAAAGCTCAAGAGGCCAACAAATAGTTGTCTGTACAAATGAAATCAAGGGTCTCAAGAAACAGATAAACAATTGCTCTATTTGAAAATCTGAGTTGTCGGAACAGAACTATTTGCCTAGATTTTGTCTGTAATAATTTGTTTACCTTTTGAGACATGGTATGGGACGTGTTATTTAAATTGATTGGTAATGATAAATTGTTATGGAAACTTCTGGACAATCTGTTTCGCTCAGTGTCGCGCCCCTATGATTCCGCCATCGGTTGGGGTGTGACAGATTGGTATCAGAGCCATAACTATAGGGAATTAGGAAAGACTCGACCTAGTCCGGGTTGATGCCTTAGAGACCTAGTCTATAGTTAGGAACCAACAGACCAACTTGTGCGTATCCGTTAGAGATTATGTATAAGTTTACCACTATTTCTCGCTATTCTCGCTTATGCTACACTATCACTGCACTCAAATTTTCAGTTATGAACGAGCAATTAAGTCGAGATTAGGTGTGAAAACCGCAAATTCTCGAATAAGTTGTTTGATCAACCTGCATTTTATTTACAAACGGGGGAAATTATGCTAAATCAGGAGTGAAATCCGCATTTTGATGAATAATCTCCTCTATTTTATCAAAACAGGGACAAAGTTGTTAAGCCTGGGGTGAAACCCTAACCTTGACGACTTGTTCCACTTTTTAAACTCTCACCAAAGTTTCAACGGACTCCAATGACTTGAACGCACGAGATGTCCAGAAGGATGTGTGCCGGATGCCC
Source organism: Helianthus tuberosus (assembly GCA_030545235.1). Lineage (NCBI taxonomy): Eukaryota > Viridiplantae > Streptophyta > Magnoliopsida > Asterales > Asteraceae > Helianthus > Helianthus tuberosus. Next base: position 17,650 of record JARYGA010042997.1, read on the forward strand.
AAGAATCGAGGCAGAGGCCGATCCTGAAGGTCAAATTGTGTACGACAAGTCGTTGAGAATAGTCGGATCACTTTGGGTAGTCAATGTCTAATAGCCCCAGACGATCTATTTCTCGATTTTATGTGTTTCTGAGTCGGCAGTTGCCACTCTGATGATTCGTCGATTTTATGTGTTTATATGGTTTTATGCTTATTTGGTAGCGTTTTGAGATATCACTGGTTTCGGTTTAACCCCTCTTGCTTTCGCTAATCTCATAACACTCACTCTATCACGTTAACAAATCGCTACTACTATAAGGAAACGCTGTACGCTATGATGCTCGCTATACTACACGCTTATACTATACTAATCGATATACTAAATCGCAATCGCTATTCTCGAACGCATACGAACTTGAAATGATAGGTTTTTGTATTCTGACTGCATCTTGTGACTACATGCGTAGGTATTCTGTGTCTATGTGCTTATGTGCTCCTATGTGAATCTATGTTTACTTGTTATGTGTTTATGTGATATATGTTCCACTATGTTCCTAAGCTTTAGTAAGTATTAGACGTGTGAGGTGAGATTCGATTATGATGTGTCTGAGACCTGTGGCGATGTCTGTTGCAGACAATGTCGTCATCTGGACACCAACACCCATCGCTTACTCGTCAAGAAAAGAGAGACAAACGTCTTGCTGCTATCATCGCTAAACAAGTAGCAAAGGCTGTGAGTGATGTCTACGAGAACGTCAGCAAATCATCTGAGGAGTCGAGGACCGAAGCTCCTAAAGCTACCCCCAAAGCTGCCTTCATTTTCAAGCAGTTTAAAGCTTGTGGGCCGAAGGAATTCACTGGCGAGGAAGGCCTTACAGCGTTGTTCCAATGGTTTGATTCCATTGAGGTCACTCTACGACAGAGCGGTTGCCCTGACGATCTCCGCACTCTCAACGCTACTGGTGTCTTCCAGTCTCGCGCACTAGACTGGTGGACGGCCGAGAGAAACAAACGAGGGAACGATGCAGCTTACGGTCTGTCATGGGATGAACTCATGAAGGTCATGCTGGAAGAATTCTGCCCTCCTCATGAACGTCGGAAGTTGGAAGATGAATTCTGGCACATGAAGCAGAAGGATGGTGAAAATGCTGCTCTAACTGCTCGATTCAAGCAGCTCAGTATTATCTGCCCTGATCAGGTGAAGACTTCTGACATGGCAATCAAGAAGTATATCCGAGCCCTGCCTGACTGTGTCACGGATTTCATGCAGGCGAAGACTAAGACGATCGAAGAGACATACTTACTGGCCGCTGAAATCAACGACAAGCGGGTCAAGGCTGGTGTTTGGGATAAAACATCGAAGCACCTGCATCAAGCTACTACCGCACCAACCTCTGACTCCACCACTACCGCACCTCAGTCATCAAAGTCCACACGCCGCAAGAAGAAGAAGAACAACAACAGCAGCTCAAGCAACAAGAGCTGTGCAGTCGCTACCACTGCTGCTCCTCTCCAGGCCATACCGGCCCAGCAGCAGCAGCAGCATCACCACCATCCAGCACCAATTACTTATGCACCGCCAGCAAAGCGTGCATACACAGGCCCCCACCCGGTTTGCCCAACATGTTCTTATCATCATCCGGTGGGTCTTGCCTATCGTTTCTGCGCTCACTGCAACATGTACGGCCACTTTACTGTCAACTGTCGTACTGGTCCTCGCAACACCGCAGCTCCTGCAACTGCTCATCAAGCTCTACTCCCAGCCCCGCAAGGCCAACACGCGGCTCAGGCACCCGCGGTCAACGCCCGAGTCTGCTTCACATGTGGTGATCCCAACCACTTTGCGAACATGTGCCCGAACAGGGTTGTGAAACAAGAGCCCCAGCTGCAGCAGCCTCACCAACAGTAGCAGCAGCAAGCAGCACGTGCCAGAACCTTCAACATCAATGCGCGCCATGCCCAGGCTGACAACAACGTGGTCAATGGTACGTTCCCTGTGAATGGTATTTATGCATCGTGTTTGTTTGATACTGGAGCTGATAATTGCTTTGTGTCGTTTGAATTCGAGAAGCTCCTTAGTCGTAAGCGCTCTTATCTCTCCTCGTCATTCGATGTTGAAGTCGCTACCGAAAGAACTGTCGCCGTAAATTCTATTCTCCGTGATTGTACTCTCGAGCTCAACAATCACATCTTTCCAATCGACCTTAACCCGATGCAACTCGGAAGTTTCGACGTCATAGTAGGCATGGACTTTCTTCGCAAAAACCATGCTGAAGTCGTATGCTTCGACAAGATGATTCGATTCTCGCTCGCAAATGGTGATTTATTATGCGTCTAAGGCGAAACTGCTTCGAAGGGTCTCAAACTTATGTCATGTGTTCAAGCTAGCAAGCATCTCCGCAAGGAATACAGAGCTTTCTTGGCTAACATTGTAGTAGCAGAGAAGGAAAAGAAAAGGAAAACACAAGTGAAAGACGTTCCTGTGGTTCGTGAATTTCCTCAGGTATTCCCTGATGATCTCCCCGGACTACCGCCAAGTAGTGATATCGACTTCCGAATCGACCTCATTCCGGGAGCCAACCCTGTTGCCAAAGATCCTTATCGATTCGCGCCGTCCGAAATGCGTGAACTCTCAAACCAACTCCAGGAATTACTTAAAAAAAGCTTTATTCTCCCGAGCACCTCTCCTTGGGGCGCGCCAGTCCTCTTCGTTAAAAAGAAGGATGGGTCGTTCAGGATGTGCATCGACTATCGGGAATTGAATAAGCTAACCATCAAGAATCGCTATCCCCTGCCAAGCATCGACGATTTGTTTGATCAGTTACAAGGCGCTACGTGTTTCTCTAAGATCGATCTACGCTCAGGCTATCACCAATTGCGCATTCAAGAGGAGGATATACCCAAAACCGTTTTTCGCACTCGCTACGGCCATTACAAGTTCGTTGTTATGCCTTTTGGTTTAACCAACGCACCCGCGGTTTTTATGGATCTGATGAATCGCGTGTGTAAACCATTTCTTGACCGTTTCGTCATCGTGTTCATCAATGATATCCTGATCTATTCCAAGACGAAAGCCGAACACGCGCAACATCTATGTTCGGTTCTCGAACTACTCCAGGGGAATTGACTCTATGCTAAGTTCTCCAAGTGTGAATTTTGGCTAGAGGAGGTTCAGTTTCTGGGTCACATCATAAATAGTCAAGGTATTCACGTTGATCCCGCGAAGATTGAAGCAGTTAAGAGTTGGATAACGCCTAAGAACCCATCTGAAGTTCGTTCTTTTCTTGGACTAGCGGGCTATTACCGCCGATTTATCGAGGGATTCTCTAAGATCGCTGTGCCGCTCACCGCTCTCACGCATAAAGACAAGCCTTTTGTTTGGGGAACCGAACAAGAGTTTGCTTTCCAAACGCTCAAGCATATGCTCTGCAATGCTCCTGTTCTCACATTGCCAGATGGAAACGACGGTTTCATTGTCTATTGTGATGCTTCCAACCTTGGTCTTGGTTGTGTCCTCATGCAACGGGACAAGGTTATAGCCTACGCGTCTCGTCAGCTCAAAATCCACGAGAAGAACTATACCACCCATGACCTCGAGCTAGGCGCGGTTGTTTTTGCATTAAAGATTTGGCGACACTACCTGTATGGTACCAAGTGTACGATCTTCACCGATCATAGGAGCCTACAACATATCTTTGATCAGAAAGAACTTAATATGCGTCAACGCCGATGGGTAGAACTTCTCAACGACTATGACTGTGAGATTCGTTATCACCCAGGCAAAGCTAATGTTGTTGCCGACGCTCTCAGCAGACGGAGTTATTTGCTCAGCATTCGTGATACCCAAACCCAATACAATCTCGAAACTCTCATTCGCGAAGCCCAGCATGCCTGTTTTAATGAACGCACTCTGAAGAAGGAATGAATCTACCACGATGGAGCTCAACTTGTCAGTAAATCGAATGGGATATTCCACTATCTGGACCGAATTTGGATCCCCAAGCGGAACGAATTGCGAAAGATTTTGATGGACGAAGCCCATAAATCCCGATATTCTATTCATCCCGGTGCCGACAAAATGTACCAGGATCTTCGTTACAAATACTGGTGGTCGGGTATGAAAAGGGATATTGCTCTCTATGTTGGGAAGTGCCTGACATGTGCAAGGGTCAAAGCTGAACACCAAAGGCCCTCTGGCTTACTCGAACAACCGCCCATCCCTATGTGGAAATGGGAGAGTATAGCCATGGACTTCATAACAAAGCTTCCGCCCACATCATCAGGTCCCGACAGCATCTGGGTTGTTGTTGATCGATTAACCAAATCAGCCCACTTTTTGCCCATACAAGAAGACTACAAGGTAGAACGATTAGCCCGAAGCTACACCGACGAGATCATTTGTAATCATGGGACGCCTCGCGACATCATCTCTGACAGTGACGCTCGGTTTACCTCACGACTGTGGGAAATGTTTCAAGCAGCTCTCGGTATGACACTTAACTTAAGTACCGCATTCCACCCTCAAACCGACAGATAGACTGAAAGAACAATCCGTACTCTTGAAGATATGCTCCGTTCGTGTGTCATAGATTTCAGTGGTAATTGGGATAAATACCTGCCACTAGTCGAATTCTCGTACAATAACAGTTATCATTCCAGCATTCAAATGGCACCAATCGAGGCCTTATACAGAAGAAGATGTCGATCGCCTATTGCATGGCACGAGATCGGTCACTCGCAATTAACCGGTCCCGAGCTGTTACAAGAAACAACTGACAAAATCCTCCAAATAAGGGACAACTTGTTGAAAACCCAGAACCGACAGAAAAGTTACGCCGATAAACGACGCAAGCCCCTTGAATTTGACGTTGGCGACTACGTACTCCTAAAGGTATCACCTTGGAAGGGTGTAGTCAGATTCGGCAAGAAAGGGAAACTAGCGCCTCGATATGTTGGACCTTTTAAGATTCTGGAAAGGATCGGAAAAGTCGCCTACAGACTCGAACTACCGGAGGAACTTAGTAATATCCACCCGACTTTCCATGTTTCAAACCTCCAAAAGTGCCTGGTTGAGCATGATTTAATCGTGCCTCTCGATGACCTCCAAATAAACGAAACACTACACTTCGTGGAGAATCCTGTCAAAATCATGGATCGCCAGACCAAGCAGCTCAGACGCTCACACATTCCTATTGTGAATGTTCGATGGGAAGGAAAACGAGGGACAGAGTTCACTTGGGAACTCGAAAGCGACATGAAGACAAAGTATCCGCAGCTGTTTGTTACGGGTTCGACCTAATTTCGGGATGAAATTCCCTAAACAAGGGGAGGCTGTAACACCCCGTGTTTCGAAAGTCAAAGTCAAAGTCAAGATTGAAGTCAAAGGGAGAAAAGATTGCTAATTGCGATCTGTCCCTCCTTGCTCAAATCCTGTTTTGACTTCTTTGACTGTAGATAGTCTATTTTGAGTTTTACGTTAGTTGTATTATGTGGAGTAATCTAGTAAAATCGCAGTAATCGAAGTATATTTATCGCTATGAATCGCTTTACGACTGTAAATAATAGGAAGTAACAATGCGATAAAGTCAATTAAACGCTAATCGAACTAATCTAATCAACATCGCGCTCGCAACTCGAATTTCGCATTTTTGGTGATTGTTATACGTGTGTGTGTGCCTTATGTCTAATAGCCGCAGACGATCTATTTCTCGATTTTATGTGTTTCTGAGTCGGCAGTTGCCACTCTGATGATTCGTCGATTTTATGTGTTTATATGGTTTTATGCTTATTTGTTAGCGTTTTGAGATATCACTGGTTTCGGTTTAACCCCTCTTGCTTTCGGAGATATGTTGGCTACCTGGTCGGGGGTTAAGGGAATGGTTTGGTAAGAGTCTTGCCATTGTTCAGTGTATAGATCCTGCAAAGGACCTGGGTCAAATTTAGTAGGACCTCCTTCAATACCCAATGGTATTGGATGGCGGGGGTCCAAGCTCTTTGATCCCCTCATATATAAACTACTATTAAAACTTTAACCCGGCTACTTAGGACTGTATCCCTGCTGACTCAGACTACTTAGCCGAGGGTAACGTCACCTTCAAAAGAGGGGCCTACCACATTATGCATTAATAACTTAATTAATTATCTTTCAATAATCCGACCCTTTAGGATTGTATCCCTGCTGATTCAAACTACTGGGTTGAGGGTAACGTCACCTTCAAAAGAGGGGCCTACTACAATAACTAAGATAATCTCTTAAAAAGTGCAAAAGTGCGGAAATAATCAAAGGTTACACTAAAGGCGAGTCGGATCCAAGTGATTCATCTTGTCTATCTGTTTTTTATTTTATTTTATTTTTAGCATTTTAGTTAGTTTTATTTTTCTAGTTTAAAAAAACATTTTTCTAACTTTTTGATTTGATTAGACGTTGAGGATAAACCAGTACTAAAAGCTCTTGTGTCCTTGGACGACCTCGGTATCTTACCAACACTATACTACGCTCACGATGGGTGCACTTGCCCATATGTGTGTTTAGTGTTAGTAAATATCGTGTTTTATAAATTTAAAACTTGGCTAAAAAAAGTGTAAAAGGGCTTAAAATATAACTAAAATTATATACACACTTCCCACGCATCAGTAAACACCATTCACAAGAAACGTACCATTAACCACGTTGTTGTCGGCTTGTGCTTGGCGCGCGTTGATGTTGAAAGTTCTAGCGCGTGCTGCTTGCTGTTGTTGCTGTTGAGGTTGTTGCTGCTGCTGCTGCTGGGGCTCTTGTTTCACAACCCTGTTCGGGCACATGTTGGCGAAATGGTTGGGATCACCACATGCAAAGTAGACTCTGGCGTTGACCGCGTGTGCCTGAGCCGCTTGCTGGCCTTGAGGGGCGGGGAGCAGAGCTTGATGAGCAGTGGCTTGAGCTGAGGTGTTGCGGGGGCCGGTTCGACAGGTGGCGGTAAAATGGCCGTACATATTGCAGTGTGCGCAAAATCTGCAGGCTAGACTCACTGGGTGATGATAAGTGCATGTCGGGCAGGCAGGGTGGGGACCAGTATACGCACGCTTTGCATGCAGCGCATAGGTGATTGGAGCTGGAGCTGATCGGTGTTGTTGTTGAGCTGGTACCTCTTGAAGTGGAGCAGCGGTAGTGACAACACAGTTCTTGTTGCTGGAGCTGCAGTTTTTGTTCTTCCTCTTGCAACGAGAGGACTTTGATGGCTGCGTTGCGCTGGTGTCAGCGGTTGGTGCGGTGGTAGCTTGGGGCAGGTTCTTCGAAGCTTTATCCAAGTAACCAGCTTTTACCCGCTTGTCGTTGATTTCAGCAGCAAGCAAGTAAGTTTCTTCGATCGTTGCTGGTTTTGAAGCTTGCACAAAATCTGCAACACAATCCTGCAGAGCGCGGATATACTTCTTGATCGTTATGTCAGTAGTCTTCACTTGATCGGGACAGATAATGTTGAGCTGCTTGAAGCGAGCAGTCAGGGCAGAGTTGTCACCATCTTTCTGCTTGATGTGCCAGAATTCATCCTCCAGCTTTTTGCGCTCATGGGGAGGGCAGAACTCATCGAGCATAACGTTCTTCAACTCGTCCCATGACAGACCATAGGCCGCATCATTTCCGCGCTTGTTCTGTTCGTCCGTCCACCAGTCTAGAGCGCGGGACTGGAAGACGTCGGTCGCGTTCAGTGTGCGGAGATTGTCCGGACATCCACTCTGACGTAAAGTGACTTCGATTGAGTCGAGCCATTGAGACAAAGCCGTAGGGCCTTCTTCTCCAGTGAACTCTTTCGGTCTACATGCCTTGAACTGTTTGAAGCTGAAAGCAGCTTTGGGAGTCTCGGTCCTGGATTCCTCAGACGATTTGCTCATGTTCTCGTATAGTTCACTGACAACTTGGGGTACGACCTTTGCCATTTGCTTAGTAATCATGGCAGCAAGGCGTTTGTCTGCTTGCTTTCGGCGAGCATCTCGGGTAGCGCGAGATCCAGATGACGACATTGTCTGCAACAGACATCGCCACAGGACTCAACACAATATAATCGAATCTCTCCTCACACGCCTAATACTACTAAAGCTCAGGAACACGTATAATCACATAAACACATAGACACGTAAACATGTATTCACAGAAGCACATAAGCACGTAGGGCACAGAAACACAGAAGCACGTAAGC
>JARYGA010042998.1:0-28846 GCA_030545235.1 Helianthus tuberosus
GAAATTTATGTTCTTGTTGTGGTCGTCGCCTAAGGATAGGTGACAGTATTGTTTTATGACTAAACGCAAGTAAACTCGCGTTAGGGTCCTAAGAAGGTTATAGACTAGGTCAAAGCATTACTAATTACTAATAACCTAATTCCCTATAACCATTGGCTCTGATACCATCTATTCTGTCACACCCCGACCACGTGGAACATACTAAACGTGGCGGAAACATCGGGGAGTGTTGTAACAGAATTAATTGTCTCAAATCCATGGCAATTGAAGTCTTGTTTTATTGATTAAAAGTGTAACAATGTCTTATCAAACAAGGAAATACAACTTAATTAACTAGTCTTGCATCTTTTATTGTCACTAAAGCCCAAGTATGCCTATGTGTATCTTGACCATCTTATGCAACAGCTCCTGAAAAACACATGTGAAAATATTTACGTCAGCATAAAAATGCCTGTGAGATACATAGGTTTTGTGAAAATAGGTTTCATGACTTATGTTTGAGAAAGTGTTTAGTCATGAACCTTGTAATTTGCTTTGTTTTGTAAATCATTTGAAAAACAATGAGTTCAGATGATATGTATAAATAAGTGAATAATGTATGGTTAAATGAATAACCATGTAAACTGAGTTTGTATAAGATAAGTTGTTTGTAAAACAATGTCTTGCGAAAAGTATGTTATTTGAATAAAATGTTATATGTATCAAACTGAAATGATTCAAATAACGCTACAATATGTAATACCCTACAAACACTTATATATAGGAAGTACCAGCGGCGTATCCACCATGCTTGTATCATATTACACACGCATCGTTACTTAATCACTTAATCAAACCAAACCAATGTCAAAATGTCTATGTCAAATATCCATGTCAAATGTCTATGTCAAATATCCATGTCAAATGTCTATGTCAAATATCCATGTCAAATGTCTATGTCAAAATATCATGTATGGCAAGTGAAATGTCTCAACTAAACCATATACACAAAAACAAAGTATTGAAGTAAAACTTGGTTTAAATCAAAGTTATGTTTTGTGGGAAATGCATGATCAAATGTCAATCATGTTAAAAATGTCTATGCCGAAATGTCTATGTCAAATACGGTTCACACGGTTCACAGATACAAACGGTTAACAGGTACAACGGTTCACAGATACAACGGTTCACAGATACAACGGTTCACAGATACAACGGTTCACAGATACAAACGGTTCACAGGTACAACGGTTCACAGATACAAACGGTTCATAGATACAACGGTTCAAAATGTAATATAATGTGTTCATATACTGGATGAGCATATGCAACAAAATGTAATGTAAAACAATGTACTAAGTAATGCACACAATGGGCACACCTAGCATGAAAAGTAATGTAAAACAATGTACTAAGTAATGCACACAATGGGCACACCTAGCATGAAATGTAATGTAAAACAATGTACTAAGTAATGCACACAATGGGCACACCTAGCATGAAAAGTAATGAAATCATGTACTATAATGTACTAACGAACATAGCATGTATATGATGTGAAAACAGGAAAGCATGAAAGTAACAAGTAGGCACATGTGTTCCACCCCAAAACAGTTTGGAAAACAGTAAAAGAGGGGTCTATGTACTCACTTGAGATTGCTCAGTAGTCCTTGAGTAACAACTAAACAATGCTAGAGATCGCGGATATCAAACGGCACCTAGTATAGGTAGCTACATTAATAAACCGGACCTAAATCGGAAGATCGGGTAGCATTAGGGTTTGTAAACCAAACGAGTGTAGAGACTCGTGTCTTTTGGTTTAACAAAGCCTACATACTAAATGAAACTTAACCTAAGTGTCTACGACCCATTACGACCCGTTTAGGTAGCTTGTGCTACTTTAACGCGTCGTTCGCGTGAAACGCGTTCGGGCCGCCTAACTAGCCCTATGACAAGTGTTATATGCCTAAACATATTACATAATCAGTTATGTGACAAAGGTTTAGGTTACATATGCTTAATTACCAATTATACATGAAAAGGGTATTCTGGTAATTTACCTAAGGCATATAAACTACCTATCATACAACTACTTAAACGATGTGACCATAGGGTATAACCTCGGAAGGTTATTCCCTACCTACTATGGTCACCTAAAGTGTTTGGTCGGATCCTAATGATCGACCAAACTGGGTCGGGTTCGAAGGTATAGGCGATTTATCAGATCGCCTACCCTACGACCCTAGACAACGTGGTAGTCAGTGGGCATAGTCCCAAGGGACTATGACCAACGTGATTACACTCACGTTGCGAAGTTCAAACGAACTTCGCATTGACCATTACTGGTCAACGCTGAAAGTCAAACAAAGTTTGACTTTCTGACTCGAAAAACAGTAAAAATAAGGAAAAGAACGAAAGAATACTTACCCAGGGTCCCCGAATGCTAACCCAGATCAAAATAGCTCAGGTATGAAACGAAGGTTCCAACTTAGAGTCTTTTCAATCAGATTTGTGGGTTTTTAAGCCAAAGGGGGGTGGGTATTTATAGATAAAGTAGAGCCGCTAGGATCGTTTCTTGAATATCGTGCCACGATCCGAGCCGTACACTTGTCACAAAGGTTATGGAGCCACATATGCTCCTAATCTTAGTGATTAAGCAAGTTGCAAACATGTGGTTGTGGTTAATCAGCTGAAATCTGATTGCAAATACACTTAATCTGGTCAGGTTAGGCAGTCGCGTAGCGCTAGTGCAAAGGCACTATGCAGTCGCGCTACGCTAGCACCTCCCTGTTTCAGAAATGTTTCAAAAGTGGCAGAAATGGTCCCTGCACGTGTTTAAGGCCTTTTTCGATGCGTTTGAACCCCGTTAACCTCATTTCAAGGCTCTAAAATGAAGTTAAAGTATAGGGAACTCAAAACATGCTCAAAAATATGTCGGATGTCGGTTCGTTTGGTCGTACGATCGCGATGTTCGCTTAATTACGACGGAATGCGCATAAGCGCGAAAAACGATCCAAATGACGCGACGAATGGATTTTTCTTATGGCGAACACTAAAATATAATATAGTCATGCTTACATAAATTTTTGGATGTCCGGATGTATTCAGAACGTAAGTTATGCGCGAAAATGCAAACTTGTGCACTTTTTGACACTTTTAGTCCCTGAAGGACCCAAAAGTTTATTTTAGCACACCGAACCCCTCAAAGCCTATTTCTAAGCTATGTAAAGGATATATATGGTATGTTTAACTTATGGTCATGTTCCGGAATGTCTGTTACAGTTCAAATTGACATACTTTCGCAGTTTGTCAAGTTTAGTCCCTGTAAACGAATTAACTTTGATTTCACCACACCAAACCTTCCAAAACTTATATCTAAGTTATGTAAAGGTTATTTAAGGTATGTTAAGCCCATTTCACTATTCCGGAGTGTTCGTTGCATTAAACTGGTTATATTTACGCATCAGTGCGTGTATAACCTTCCAGAAAGCGATTTAGAGCTTGAAATCGAACAAGAGTTGATATGTGTAAACGATACACATATTTTTACAAATCCCAAGTATGAAATACAATATTTCACTGGTTGGGCATTTGTTTGATGGTTGAAATGACACAGGTGTTACACAATGTGTCTTACCGGTGAGTTTACTAGTATTTCTGACGCAACGCTGTTCATTAATGCATAAAGCAATATCTTGTAGTATAAAACGTGCATGAATTCACTTGTATAGTATGTAATCAGACAATGTTGACATTTAGGCACATAATTGCAGTCATTAAATAATAATTAAAATGTACGGAAATTACCGGTTGGGTGCCAGTTTTCACAGAGTGCAACTCAAAACAAAAACAATTCCAAAACAGGTCTTAATAAGTGTTTAAGACTAAGGACCGTTACAAGACCGAAGTGTCTAACAAAACCTAGCACGTTTGTAGGTTGCAAAACGAACCAAGGAAACCCAACTTGAGTACGCACTTTACACGGACGCAAAACTGTGAGTTCATGTCCCCCTTTTCTTTTAATGTTTTCGGTTTACAACTTTCGGGGGGAAATACATGTTAACAAGGGTATGATTAAGCTATGGAATGAATTCTTAGATCATGTGAGCATAGGCTGTAGCTGAGGCGCCATTAATCCTTTTAAGGACCAAGGAACAAAGGTTAGATCTAATGGGTACGGGGGAGCCTCACTCATGGTCGTTGTGCGGCCACTTAGAGTGCTGTTGTGTCCATTGTCGAGGTCTCGACAATTAAATCGTCTACTCGGGTTGAGTGCTTCCTATGTCGTCACATATATTAATGTCCTTGCAAAACATTAATGATCAACATATTCATAGACGCTTTGCATACCTACTTACAACACTGAACTTCCAAATGTTTTTGAGATTCATTTGATGTGCATATACCTAAAACACATGAACTCGCTTATCTTTTATTGATGTTTTCAACTTACATGTATTTCAGGGAAATAGATGGATCTTGGTGCAAGCATTATTTTCAAGCTTTTGAGTTTCAAGTCTCGATGTCATCTACTTTTGGAGGGTTTGATTCATATATCTTATCCTTGATGAGATATAGGATGCAAAGCCTCATGAATCTAATCTTTTGTTAAACAAGTCCTTTTATGGAACTTTAAAACTTACGTTGGTTTGTAACTTAAACTTAATACTTATGTTGGTTTGAAACTTGAACAACTTGTGGTTTGTAATATTTTGAAAACTTATGAATGGATGGACATCGCTTGTTTTAATCATGTAGTTGTTTATTATAATCGAATGCACTGAAAACTGATCAAGTCACACCACATGCTTCCGCAAAAGACAGGGTGTGACAGGTTGGTATTAGAGCTTCAATTGTAGTGAACTAGGATTCCTTCTCGAGTATAGTCTATAATCACTAGGATCCTCTCACGAAAACATTTTTACAACAACAAAATGTTTTGCATTGCATTCACAAAAACGCCAAGATCCCCTAACTAAACACTTTTCAAGGAAACATGTGAGGACATTAATTGGGGCATAGTCTATATGGGATAGACTTGCCGAACTAGTATTGAAACGCATAAGAACAATGTGATTACTTGTGATATGCTACATTTATTTGCCTATGTATATAATAAGTAAGTTTATTATTTATTGAGATACATATATATATATATATATATATATATATATATATATATATGTTGTACGGATTGTTTTTGCCAGGGTATTATAGCGTCCTCTGCTAGTAGGGGTATATACGACGACCATGATTACATGGATGTCTCATCTGATGACGAGCCCGTTGTGGAGATCGTTTCCTCTGATGACGAGGATCGTGATAACTTCCAGCCTTTTGCATTACCTGATCCTATCCTCGATGGTGAGCCTATGGAGGATGATGTCTTAGCTGTGGGGCCACAGCTGAACCTGTTTGTTATTATCGGTCACCCAGATGGAGCTCACATAGTTGACTACATTCCTTTGGATGTTGTTCCTCTCGCTGCAGTATAAGGAGTTATTGTTGTGTCTGATGACGAGGATGACGTCCCCGCCAATCATGTCGACCACTTGGATGACGAGATTGGTGATGGTGAGGTCCTTGATATAGTCATTTTGGAGGTTTCGTCACCGGTTGTGTCTGTGGTAGATATTTCTGAGTTCTAATCTTTCCTCTCAAACACTTGTAAGTGTTTCTCCTAGTCTTTTTCATTATTTCGCTAGTTATGAGCTAAAAGTCAAGCAAATTGACTTTTGCTTTGACTTTCGGTTCTGACCATTTTGGTCAAGTCAAAGTTCAAATTTAACTTTGCTACGTGATCGTAATAATGAAGGTGTTAATCCCTTGCGATTACACCCTCTGATCATCACGTTTAGTAGGCGAAATGACGAGTCAAACTTTTATAAAATAATAGTCAAATATGCATAAAAATGCATTTTACGACCAAAGAGTTTTAAAGTATAAAAACTTAAAGTTTTGACACCGAATGATTTTATAACATTATTAGACATGTTATAACGTGATTTATTTGGTTAGGGTTTCTTCTAATATGTGTTTCCGGTTCTTCGTGCATAGGGGAAGAGAACGGATCGAGAATATTGGATCTGTGGATCAGGCTAGGGTTTGAGAGAAAAAGATAGATAGGAGAGGCCTTGTTGATTACTAAAAAGGTGGGTTTAAATTTTGAAGAGGGAACGGTTAAGAGCTTTGAGAGAGAGAACTAAAAGGTGGGTTTGAATTTTGAAATCAGCTGTGATTTTTTATTTGCCGCCTGTGAACCACTCAAGGGTTGTATTTGGTTTAATTATGTGTCCTTGTATAATTGTCCTAAATCTATATAAGTGTAAAACTATGAAATTTTTAACATATCAACTTTCTCTCTCTCTCTCTCTCTCTCTCTCTCTCTCTCTCTTATATACATTATATATAGAGATAATATATATAGGGGATGGTTCAAATGAAAACCACTTTTATCGCGAAAACTCGAAACTAACTAAAAAAAGCCAAAAAAAACACACCAAATTTTTTTTTTTCAATTTTTTTTATAAAAATCGCAGGTTTTTTTATATAAAAAAACTTTTTTTTCACAAAAAAAAAAATTTGTAGTACACATATGTAATTAATCATCTTTTTAAAATACAATTGAATTTAGAACAGGCGACTATGGGTCAACACGAATGTGGCAGAGAAGGCGGCACCGAATGAGGTTGTTGTGTTTTAGAGTGTGTTGGGTGATCGGCGAGGATGCTTCCGGGGGGCGTAACCTCAAACTCATTAACAATTTTCCGAGGTAAACTATATTGTTTTACTTTAAAAAAATTATACAAGGATCAATGGCGCATGTTACTTTGGTAAAAATGTTGGGTTATGTTAGTTTGCGAATTTGGTTAATGTTGGGTTATGTTAGTAGTTTTGCTAGAAGATTGGTAACTTTGTTATATATTTGTTGGTAGTATGTTAAAATGCTAATGTGGGTTTTGATATATATTATTCAAGGAATTTGTTTCGGGATTGTTCAAAATCCCAACATTTATGAAAAAAACATAAAAACTTTCTCCCTTTAAAAGCAACCCGCAAACGATGGTAATGAAATTTTTGATAACGACGAAGAGCATGACGATCACATGATATAGTTTTTCACGTTTTATGCAATTTTAGGATGTTAATGTATGAACATGAAATAAAAACAACCTATTAATCCTACACCGTATCCAAAACATCATGATAGTCAAATAAATGGGAACCTCCTAAACCGGTAATCTACTTCATATTATTGACATTGTAGTTGTATTATTGATTCTTTCCTCTGTAGTTATGCCTAGTTATGCCTAACTGAACGAGTATTATCCATCATCCGGTTAATAATAATAATTAAACTAACTATATGACGTTACAAATGAAGAAGATTGGTTATAACAAAGTATTACGATATGCCTCACATCTTCACATACAATGCCATTCAAAATGTTTGGTGATTCAATTCAAATAAAGACTAAAACACACGATACTTTTCTCCATTTTCAAACACAAACACAGTATTTATTTATCTTTTTTTATTAGTAGTTACTTAAATATTAGGACATCCGATTCCATATGAGCAACAAATACAAAAACTACCATCACAAAATGATTTTATTATTCTTTGATTCAATGGCACGATTCGGATGCAATCTTCGCTGCAATGGTAAGCATCACAGACTCTTGGTGCATGATCAAAAGAATAACCACACAAATCAGCACCTGTTTCTCAACCAAAAATAATTAACAAAAATAATTAGTTAGATAAAGTGATATGCATTACAATTGTAGAAAATAGATGGCTTCAATTAAAAAAAAAAGTTTACCATATGCCCTGCATTCTTCTTTGGGTTGGAAAGCAATACAAGTCATAAGATTTAAACCAACGGTGTAAAGAAAGATAACATATATGATGATGCTTTTCTCCATTTTCAAACTCTAGAGAATGGAAGATTATGAGCGTGATATGACTCTCAAACTTGAATACATGGTATTTATAACATTATTATACTTACAGATATTAAGAGTATATTGATTACTCCTAAATCTTAACGTAAAACTAGAATCATAAAATACATGGCAACTATATTATTTTATGGGACAAAAATATGCAAAATAAGAGCGTTTTAATTTTATGGTAAGGCAAATATGGTTTCATTATAAATTTAATCTTCAAAGGCAAACAATTCGGGATACAACATAAAATATGACGCAAACTCCAAAAAAGAGCACTAACTCCGTTTTGATTTTATATAACGTACAATATTTTTATATAACCCAAAAATAACTTCAAATGTTGATAACATTACATAATTGAAATCATAGTTTAAGTGTTTACAACACAAGACAGCATATTGTCTGAAAAGTTTACAACTTTATTCAACGATAAACATAAACATCATCTAAGAGCAAGAGTATGACCGCGCGCACATCCACTTTAGTTACCTGAAATACATGTGAGTTTTTGGAAAAAAAAAACGTCAACATAATGTTGGTGTGAATTCATGCAGTTCCTGTATTGAACGTTTGTATACTTTGTATGAAAACATGGTATGTATCTCATATAAATCAAGTATTTCTGTATGTATCTAGGTTGTTAATGGGTTGCAAGGCCATTAACATGTGACACGACATAGGAAGCATCCAAACCATAGGCATTTTTCTAGTTGTCGATTCACGACTGAGACACAAAAGCACTACTTGGTACTAGTTTTCACCAAGAGTGTGGCTGCCCGAAAACCCATTAGATCTAACCTTTTGTTCTGCGGTCTTAGTATGTACACGATTAATGGTGCTTATGGTACCCTATTCGTGACACGATTTCTCGTATCATTCCTTAGTTCTTGTATCAATCATACCATTCGTAACCACTGTAACATTTGTAACATGTATTTCACCCCCGAAGTTATAAAACTGAAAACAGTTAAAAGAAAAGGGGGAGCATGAACTCACAACTTTGCGTTTCTTGCGCCGTAAACTTCACCGGATTTGCTTATTTAGCGTTGTGACCTATACGTGTTTTATTAACGTTAGTCACTAGACTTGTATCGCACAAGTACAAGTCACTATCTTTTGTATATGTGTTCTTGTGTTAAAAATAATTTATATTTTTAACTATGTATCCTACTTATATTATTTTCTCAAAAATAAATATAAGTATCTTGTATTTTTCACCCGAGTTATGTATTTTTGTCCAAAACTTCATTTCATATTCATAACTTGTCCAAGTTATTTATTCTACGAAGAAATATATTTTCATAAATATATTCTCTTGTATTTGTCTAAGCATGTTGTATGTGTATTTTTGTATTTTCACTCCTTAGGAGTATTTAGTGTATTTTCGAGTCCTAATACACTGTAACATGTAATACATACTACATACACTTAGCACAAAATATGGTGATCAATAAATATATATATTTTTCTCAAAAATATACATACTTAATATCAATTTTAATCTTGAAGAAATCATCATTTCTTAACACAAAAATTAGGGAAACCTTGGTAAATATTTTTAGATACATTTTTATGGAATAAGTTTCTCAAAAACTTATATTTTTCTAAGTGTCAAAATTTATAAAAATTTTGACATAGTTTCCCCCAAAAATGGAGGTTTCCCATGTTTTCAAAACATGTGTTTATTTTCTTTTAAATCATCATCAAACATCAACAACTCGTTCAACACTTACCGAGTGTCAAAATCAAGTAAATTTCACTACATCATGAACTTGAAGTTTTTGTAAAAACTTGTAGTAACTTACCGTGTTATTTAGTAGGTTTAGTTACCCTTAAAAGTGTGTTTATTCCTTTAAAAATCTCATTCTTAAAGAAACTAAGTGTTTACAACTTGTAATCACATTTTACAAAAATGTTTATTTATAACATCTTCTTGTTTCACTAGTATCTCTACACTTGTTTTTCCACTAAAAATTAGTGTAAGTTTAAGTAAAAGCCATGATCTTTCAAAAATCATATTTTTGAACTTGGTTTTCTTGGAAAAATCATTCATAAATCTTGGATCTATAAGTTTACTAGCTCACTTTGTTTATTACTTTTCAAGAAATCATTTTGTTTTCAAGTTCATGTCTATGTATGAGGATGATCTTCCTGTGTTAACACATAATCATCGTCTAACTTGTTAGATCAAGTGTTCAATCACAATCTAGCAAGCTCCATGTAGTGATCAACATCAATATTTCTAGTAATCAACAAGCAAACATCATTCATGTACTAAACAACATCATTTCAACAAGATTTCATCATATTTCATCTTGTGTTTCAAGATTCAAGTTTATGTCTTTTATGGTTCTAGTGATTTTCATCATAATATATCTTTTAACCAATCAAAATGGAAGTAAACAAGGTTAATAAGAATCTTACTACTAGCTTCAAGCTAGGGAAGAACAATAGTGCAAATGGAGTGGATAAAAGCAAACAAAGGAGGTCCTTGATGATCCAAGAGTTCCACACCTTCTTAATCACCCTTGAGCACCTTGAGATAACCTTGGATTGGATGGAGCTTGATCGAAAATGGTGATGTGTGGGGATAGGGGGTCGGCCGTGAGCTTTAGAGAAGGAGAGGAAGAGTATGGTGAAGTGAAGATGATGAGATGTTAAGCTTTCTTATAATCCACAATTCTCTAATATCCATTGGTCATTATGTCCCCTCAAGTACACTACACATCCTAGAGATTGTAGACTAGACTCGAGAAGGAATCCTGGTTCACTACAATCGCAGCTCTGATACCAATCTGTCACACCCCTTTCTTAGGCGGAAGCACGAGGTGTGATCATGAAAGGTTCTCATTGCATACGAAAACTCTTTGAAAAATTGTTTTAGTGAAAGGATCCTAGAGATTGTAGACTAGACTCGAGAAGGAATCCTGGTTTACTACAATCGCAGCTCTGATACCAATCTGTCACACCCCTTTCTTAGGCGGAAGCACGAGGTGTGATCATGAAAGGTTCTCATTGCATACAAAAGGTAAACATACTACATGCTCGTAAAAATAACTTCAAATGCTGATAACATTACATTAATGAAAACATAGATTAAGTGTTTACAACACGAGACAACATATTGTCTGAAAGTTTACAACTTTATTTAAGGATAAACATAAACAACATCTAGGAGCATGAGTAAGACCGCGCGCACATCCACTTTAGTTACCTGAAACACATGTGAGTTTTTGGAAAAAAAAAACGTCAACATAATGTTGGTGTGAATTCATGCAGTTCTTGTATTGAACGTTTGTATACTTTGTATGAAAACATGGTACGTATCTTGTATAAATCAAGTATTTCTGTAAGTATCAAGTTGTTAATGGGTTGCAAGGCCATTAACATGTGACATGACATAGGAAGCATCCAAACCATATGCATTTTTCTAGTTGTCGATTCACGACAGAGACACAAAAGCACTACTAGGTACTAGTTTTCACCAAGAGTGTGGCTGCCCGAAAACCCATTAGATTTAACCTTTTGTTCTGCGGTCTTAGTATGTACACGATTAATAGTGCTTATGGTACCCTATTCGTGACACGATTTCTCATATCATTCCTCAATTCTTGTGTCCATCGTACCATTTGTAAACATTGTAACATTTGTAACATGTATTTCACCCCCGAAATTATAAAACTGAAAACAGTAAAAAGAAAAGGGGGAGCATGAACTCACAACTTTGCGTTTCTTGCGCCGTAAACTTCACCGGATTTGCTTATTTAGCGTTGTGACCTATACGTGTTTTATTAACGTTAATCACTAGACTTGTATCGCACAAGTACAAGTCACTATCTTTGAATATGTGTTCTTGTGTTAAAAATAATTTATATTTTTTAACTATGTATCTTACTTATATTATTTTCTCAAAAATAAATATAAGTATCTTGTATTTTCACCCGAGTTATGAATTTTTGTCCAAAACTTCATCTTAAGTTCGTAACTCGTCCAAGTTACATAATTTATTAAGAAATATATTTTCATAAGTATATTCTCTTGTGTTTGCCTAATCATGTTGTATGTATATTTTGTATTTCTACTCCTTGGGAGTACTTAGTGTATTTTCAAGTCCTAATACACTATCACGTATAATACATACTACATACACTTAGCACAAAATTTGGTGATCAATAAATATATATATTTTTCTAAAAAATATAGGTACTTGGTATCAATTTTTATCTTGAAGAAATCATCATTTCTTATCTTGAAATTTACACAAAAATTAGGGAAACATTGGTAAATATTTTTAGGGAATAAGTTTCACCAAAACTTATATTTTTCTAAGTGTCAAAATTTATAAATTTTGACATAGTTTCCCCTAAAAATGGAGGTTTCCCATGTTTTCAAAACATGTGTTTTTACTTTCTTTTAAATCATCATCAAACATCAACAACTCATTCAACACTTACCGAGTGTCAATAATCAAGTAATTTACACTACATCATGAACTTGAAGTTTTGTAAAAACTTGTAGTAACTTACCATGTTATTTAGTAGGTTTAGTTACCCTTCAAAACATGGTTGTTTGTTTGTAAATCTCATTCTCGAAGGATTTAGTCATTTACAGCTTGTAAGATGATTTTTCTAAAAATATTTCTTTTGTATTTTTCTTGTTTCATAAGTGTTCATACACTTGTTTTTCTAATAAAAATAGTGTAGGTTTAAGTAAAAACCAAGATCTTCTAAAAATCATATTTTAAACTTGGTTTTCTTGGAAAATCATTCATAAATCTTGGATTTATAAGTTTACTAGCTCATTTTGTTTAATACTTTTCAAGGAATCATTTTGTTTTCAAGTTCATGTCTATGTCTATGTATAAGGATGATCTTCTTATGTTAACACATAATCATCCTCTAACTTGCTAGATCATGTGTTTAATCACAATCTAGCAAGCTCTATGTAGTGATTAACATCAATATCTCTAGTAATCAACAAGCAATCATCATACACATACTAAACAACACCATTTTAACAAGAGTTCATCATATGAAAGCTTTATGTTCAAGATTCAAGTTTATGTTCTCTAGTGTTCTTGTTATTTTCATCATACTACATCTTTTAACCAATCAAAATGGGAGTAAACAAGGTTAAAAAGAGTCTTACTACTAGCTTCAAGCTAGTGAAGAAACAATGGTGAAAATCGAGTGGATAAAAGCTATAGATGGAGGTCCTTCAAGATCCAAGTCCACCAAGCCTTCTAATACGGCTTCTTACACGTTGAGTACCCTTGAGAATGGATGAACTTGCAAAGAAAATGGTGGTGGTGTGTGGGGATAGGGTCGGCCGAGAGGAGGGGGTAAGAAGAGAGTGGGTGTGGTGTGTTGAAGATGGTGATGCTTAAGTTACTTATAATTAGAACTTGAGTTTTATCCAATGGATTTAGTGTCTTCACAAGTACAAACAATATCAAATCAAATCCCAAGGTAAAATATGGGAAGATTTAAGTAAGATTAGATGAATCTTGAGTGTGGGGTCCTCCTTTGGGCCGTAAATATGCATGGGGGGGGGGTAAATTGTAAAGTTAAATAGTAAGTAGGTGATTTAGTGGAAGTTAAGATGTAAAAGTTTGGTGCTTTATGTGTGTCTTGCATTATCTAATATGTTAGGGTGTTCAGTGATCATAACTAGCTTAGAAATAATAAGACAATGCTTCTAGCAATATTTTAGTGTTCCGGGTTATGTCCGGTTGTTCGGTTAAATACCGGTTCGTTAAAGTGCTAAATTGCACCGTTTAGTGTCCTTTAAGTATCCTTTTGTGCCCCTTTCAATTCCCGACACTTAGGAAAGTATTCAGGACCATTTAGTCATGTTTTTGCATGGTAAAATCTTGTTATAATGCTGAATTTTGCTGAAATATATAAAATTCAGCATTTAAAGTGTATTTCGGGTGCTTTTTAGTGTGTATTTTAGCTTCCGGAAAATCTATACGTTAACCCTTGTATGTACTCTTGGGTTTTAATGTATTCTTGACGTTGGACCTACACCTAGGCTCCAATTCTATTGTCTAACTGCTTTCTGCAGAATTGTTGACACAATGTGTCTTACCGGTGAGTTTACTAGTATTTCTGACACAACGCTGTTCATTAATGCATAAAGCAATATCTTGTAGTATAAAACGTGCATGAATTCACTTGTATAGTATGTAATCAGACAATGTTGACATTTAGGCACATAATTGCAGTCATTAAATAATAATTAAAGTGTACGGAAATTACCGGTTGGGTGCCAGTTGTCACAGTCTCCCCCCGTTGAAAGAATTTCGTCCCGAAATTCAGGCTGAACTAACTCTCGCAGGAATCTTCTTAAACAGGTGGGGGTACTTTTCTTTAAACTGGTCCTCACATTCCCACGTGTACTCGGGTCCGTGCTTAGAGTTCCAACGTACTTTGACAAGTTTGACATTGCTCCTCCTGGTCTTGTTGACTTTCCAGTCGGTAACCTCAACGGGTTGTTCTGTAAATCGGAGGGCGTCATCAATATGCACTTCATCCGCAGGGATGATCACTGTTTCTTGTGTTGGACTCTTCTTGAGGTTGGATATATGGATCGTATCATGTACTCCATTAAGTTCTTCCGGTAATTCCAACTTGTATGCCACGGTACCAATTCTTTCCAAAATCTTGAATGGTCCGATGTATCGTGGATTCAGCTTTCCACGCTTTCCAAATCTTACTACGCCCTTCCAAGGTGAGACCTTCAACAAAACTTTGTCTCCCACCTCGAATTCTAATGGTTTTCGTCTTCGATCCGCGTAGCTCTTTTGTCGATCTCGAGCCGCCTTAATGCGCTCTCGGATCTGCATAATCTTGTCGGTTGTCTCTTGTACAAGTTCAGGACCAACCATACGTTTATCTCCGGCGTCTGCCCAACATAAGGGCGAGCGGCACTTGCGGCCATACAAAGCTTTGAACGGTGCGGCTTTTATGCTTGTATGATAATTGTTATTGTAGGAAAACTCAACTAAAGGTAGATGAGTATCCCAGCTGCCGCATAGGTCCATAACACATGCGCGAAGCATATCTTCTAGCGTTTGTATGGTTCGTTCGCTCTGGCCGTCTGTTTGCGGATGGAAGTCCGTGCTTAAATCTAATTGAGATCCAATGGCTTCCTGAAAGGATTGCCAGATCCTTGAGACAAAACGTCCATCTCTGTCTGAAATAATTGAGATAGGCACTCCATGACGTGCCATGATTTCTTTCAAGTATATCTCAGCAAGCTTTCCAGTGCTATCCTTCTCTCAGATTGGTAGGAAATGCGCAGATTTCGTTAATCGATCAAATATCACCCATATCATGTCATGCCCTCTAGGGGTCCTGGGTAATTTTGTTATGAAGTCCATCAAGATTTGCTCCCGCTTCCACATGGGAATCTCTGGTTGTTGCAGTAGACCGGACGGTTTCTGATATTCAGCCTTAACCTTAGCACATGTTAGGCACTTTCCAACATAAACAGCAACATCGCTTTTAAGTCTCGGCCACCAATAGTAAACCTTCAAGTCTTGATACATTTTGTCCGATCCTGGATGGATCGAGTATCTCGACTTGTGTGCTTCATCAAGGATGACTTCTCGAATGCCGCCATAGAGCAGAACCCAAATACGCCCCTTAAAGTACAAGGTTCCCTCTTTGTTTGGCACCAAATATTTCAACATACCTCGGAGGTATTCTGCTCTACGATTCTCCATCTTATGGGCTTCTTGTTATGTGTCACGAATGCGCGCAGTGAGGTTCGTTTGAATAGTCTTTTCCAATGCTCGAACCCTTAGGGTCTTAACCCTTTCTTTTCGACTTAACGCGTCTGCTACAACGTTTACCTTTCCTGGATGGTTCTTAATCTCACAGTCATAATCGTTTAGCAGCTCGACCCATCGTCGCTGACGCATGTTTAATTGTTTCTGATCAAATATGTGTTGTAGGCTTTTGTGATCTGTGAAGATTGTACACCGAGTACCATATAAATAGTGTCGCCAAATCTTCAAGGCGAATACCACCGCGCCGAGTTCCAAGTCGTGCGTGGTGTAGTTCCTTTCATGCACCTTCAATTGTCTTGAAGCGTAGGCGGTGACTTTTTGGCGTTGCATGAGCACACAACCCAAACCTTGACGCGAAGCGTCGCAGTATACCACGAAGTCTTCAGTGCCTTCGGGTAAGGATAGTATCGGTGCATCGCATAGCTTATTTTTGAGTAGCTGGAAGGCTTCTTTCTGCTTGTCACCCCAGTCGTACTTCTTGTCTTTCTGCGTAAGGGTAGTTAGCGGTTGAGCTATCTTTGAGAAATTCTCAATAAACCGTTGGTAATAGCCCGCTAAGCCCAAAAATTGTCGAACTTCAGTTGGGGTTTTGGGGGCTTCCCAATTCTTTATTGCTTCAATCTTGGATGGGTCTACATGAATGCCCTTCTTATTCACAACGTGACCAAGAAACTGTACTTCGCGAATCCAGAATTCGCATTCTGAGAACTTTGCATAAAGTTTCTCCTTCTTCAGTAGTTCCAGAATGGTTCTGAGATGTTGCTTGTGCTCTTCTCTCGTTCGTGAGTAAATCAGGATATCATCGATAAATACAATCACGAATTTATCGAGATATGGTTTACAAACGCGGTTTATTAGATCCATAAAGACCACTGGTGCGTTCGTCAATCCGAATGGCATCACAAGAAACTCGTAATGCCCATAGCGTGTTCTGAATGCAGTCTTTGGTACGCTTTCCTCTTGAATCCTTAACTGATGGTATCCAGATCGAAGATCGATCTTGGAATAGTAGCTTGATCCTTGCAACTGATCAAATAAGTCAACAATCTTCGGTAGTGGGTACCGATTCTTGACAGTGGGCTTGTTCAACTCTCTATAGTCGATACACATTCGCAGTGTTCCATCCTTTTTTTCATGAACAATACTGGAGCTCCCCTAGGTGAGAAGCTTGGCCTTATGAATCCTTTATCCAACAACTCCTGGAGTTGTGTAGATAATTCTTGCATCTCAGATGGTGCAAGCCGATAGGGTGCCTTTGCTACAGGAGCGGCTCCTAGAACCAAGTCTAAATGGAATTCGACTTGTCGTTGCGGAGGCAGTCCTGGCAGATCTTCGGGAAAAACATTAGGGAATTCCTTCACCATAGGAATGTCTTCAAGTTTCGGCTCCTCAGCCTTTTTATCTACAACGTGTGCTAGGAAAGCAACACATCCTTTCCTTAAGCACTTCTGTGCCTTCATACAACTGATGATTCGCAGAGGCGTGTCTCGTTTCTCTCCATGTACGATGAGAGTTTCATCATTCGCCAAAGGGATGCGAATGATTTTCTCGTGACAAATAACTTCAGCTTTGTTCTTGGATAACCAGTCCATTCCGACCACTATATCGAAGCTACCCAATTGAATAGGTATGAGATCGATGCTAAATCTTCGCTCACCAAGCTCTAATGAGCAACCTCTAACAACTTCGCCCGATTCAACGAGTTTACCATTGGCTAGCTCTATGGAATAAGGAATATTTAATCTACTAGACTCTATCCCAAGCATACGTTTAAATTCCACAGACATGAAACTATAATCCGCACCGGTGTCAAATAATATGGATGCAGTGATTGTTAACGAGAAACGTACCGGTGACCACATTAGGGTCCTCGCGTGCGTTCCTTGCTCCAATCACGAATGCTCGTGCCTGAGCATTGTTCCCCTTCGGGCAGTCTTTTATGAAATGATCCTTGCTTCCACAACTGAAGCATCCTTGGTTTTGCCCAGCTCCATTCCCATTCCGGTTACCATTGCCATTTCCATTTCCCCCATTGTTTCTATTACCAGCACCGTTGCGGTTTCCATTCCCGTTTCTATTTCCTTTACCCCAACAGTCCTCAGTATGGTGACCCAGTTTTCCACACTTGTCGCATTTTGGAATGCGACAAACTCCTTCGTGATGACGCTTGCACTGGTTGCAAATGGGCAGAGTGCCCAGGTATCTCTTGGCGGGAGCGTCATTCATGGTTGCAAGAGTTTTCGCCTCCTGAGGCGGGTTGGGGCCGCACTTCTTGTTGTTGGATCCCTTGTTGTTACATGTCGCTTGATTCAGGTTCGCATGCTTCCTTTTCTTGTCACCAGACGACTCAGCATGCGTTTCGGTCTTTTCTGTTGGGTTCAACGATAACTTCTTCATTCGAACAACATCTTCAGTAAGGCTGACAGCCAGAGTTACAGCCTCAGTGATTGTTGCGGGTTTGGCCGAAGTTACCATGCTGCGAAATTCTGAGGCCAATCCCCAAATGTAGCGTTCAATGCGCTTAAATTCAGGAGTCACCATGTAGGGGATCACCCTCGACAAATCGTGGAACCTTCGAGTATAACCAGTAATGTCAGCACCTTCCATGGTCAAGTGCCAGAACTCAGTCTCCAACCTTTGAAGTTCAGCACGAGAGCAATACTTTTCTCTCATTTTCTCCTTCAGCTCATCCTAAGACATGCCATATGCGGCATCATCACCCAGAGTTTGGACTTACAAATTCCACCAAGTCAAAGCTTCATCAACAAACAACCCCGTAGAAAAAGTGACTTGCTGATCTGCGGTACACTTGCTCATACGGATAGTGGCATCAGTCTTTTCCGTCCATCGTACATAAGCCACTACACCTCCAGTGCCGTCGTAGTTCAGCGGTTTGTAGTCGAGAAACTGCTTGAAAGTACAGCCCTGAGCTACGTTTCCTCCAGATTAATCTCCATTCCCAGTACGCCTTGCATTGCTTGGTCCTCCACTGTCTTCAGTGCGGTTCGCCTCATACTGGGCGATAGCTGCGGAGATCCTTTCTTCCAGTAGGGCGTTCAGTTCCTCAGCAGTCCTTGGCAGTGGGGGAGGAGGAGGTTGATCACGAGCGTTCACAGCTCTTCTGGGTGCCATGTTCTGATAGAACACAACACAATAGGGTTAGACATTTGTTTGATATCGTCATGCGAGACAGTAGTAGTATATATACACAGGCATATACCACATAAGTGACACCAAACAATCCGCCAAACGTATCAATTCATACAGCAACAAGCATGTATAATTAGATAAATACTGTTGTGTCATAAGATATTCACATTGGCGGTTCTTGTCTTTATACCCTAAATCATTACTCCAAAAGAGTATTTAATAGGCTTTGGGAAAGGGTGTTCACGTTTGACCTTTTCTTATACTAAGGGAATCTATACGTGACAAGACTTGCTATGGTTTCTGTGCACTGAATTCCATAATTATGTATGCATCCATAATTACGTAACCCCTTGCACAGTCCGCACAGTTCGTTTCATCCTCGTATCTCTTCCTTCAGATAGGCCACTGCTTTCAGGTAAAGTCACGAGTACCTGAGATATTCCGTTTCTGGTATATGTAAATATCAATTATCACACATAATCGCAAGTAATTCTTTAATCAATGACAAGTGCTACTCCAGTGCACCCTAAGTCTCATAGTGTCTTTTCTTGACTCTTTTGAAAATAGTTTTAGGCAGTGGATGTTGCTGAAAATTTTATGCAATGAAAACTCTTTGAAAAATTGTTTTCGTGAAAGGATCCTAGAGATTGTAGACTAGACTCGAGAAGGAATCCTGGTTCACTACAATCGCAGCTCTGATACCAATCTGTCACACCCCTTTCTTAGGCGGAAGCACGAGGTGTGATCATGAAAGGTTCTCATTGCATACGAAAGGTAAACATACCACATGCTCGTAAAAATAACTTCAAATGCTGATAACATTACATTAATGAAAACATAGATTAAGTGTTTACATCACGAGACAGCATATTGTCTGAAAGTTTACAACTTTATTTAAGGATAAACATAAACAACATCCAGGAGCATGAGTAAGACCGCGCGCACATCCACTTTAGTTACCTGAAATACATGTGACTTTTTGGAAAAAAACGTCAACATAATGTTGGTGTGAATTCATGCAGTTCTTGTATTGAATGTTTGTATACTTTGTATGAAAACATGGTATGTATCTTGTATAAATCAAGTATTTCTGTAAGTATCAAGTTGTTAATGGGTTGCAAGGCCATTAACATGTGACACGACCTAGGAAGCATCCAAACCATAGGCATTTTTCTAGTTGTCGATTCACGACTGAGACACAAAAGCACTACTTGGTACTAGTTTTCACCAAGAGTATGGATGCCCGAAAACCCATTAGATCTAACCTTTTGTTCTGCGGTCTTAGTATGTACACGATTAATGGTGCTTATGGAACCCTATTCGTGACACGATTTCTCGTATCATTCCTCAATTCTTGTATCCATCATACCATTTGTAAACATTGTAACATTTGTAACATGTATTTCACCCCTGAAGTTATAAAACTGAAAATAGTTAAAAGAAAAGGGGGAGCATGAACTCACAACTTTGCGTTTCTTGCGCCGTAAACTTCACCGGATTTGCTTATTTAGCGTTGTGACCTATACGTGTTTTATTAACGTTAGTCACTAGACTTGTATCGCACAAGTACAAGTCACTATCTTTGTATATGTGTTCTTGTGTTAAAAATAATTTATATTTTTAACTATTTATCTTACTTATATTATTTTCTCAAAAATAAATATAAGTATCTTGTATTTTTCACCCAAGTTATGTATTTTTGTCCAAAACTTCATCTTAAGTTCGTAACTCGTCCAAGTTACATAATTTATTAAGAAATATATTTTTATAAATATATTCTCTTGTGTTTGTCTAATCTTGTTGTATGTATATTTTGTATTTCTACTCCTTGGGAGTACTTAGTGTATTTTCAAGTCCTAATACACTATTACGTATAATACATACTACATACACTTAGCACAAAATTTGGTGATCAATAAATATATATATTTTTCTAAAAAATATACGTACTTGGTATCAATTTTTATCTTGAAGAAATCATCATTTCTTATCTTGATATTTACACAAAAATTAGGGAAACCTTGGTAAATATTTTTAGGGAATAAGTTTCACCAAAACTTATAATTTATAAAAATTTTGACATAGTTTCCCCTAAAAATGGAGGTTTCCCATGTTTTCATAACATGTGTTTACTTTCTTTTAAATCATCATCAAACATCAACAACTCATTCAACACATACCGAGTGTCAATAATCAAGTAATTTACACTACATCATGAACTTGAAGTTTTGTAAAAACTTGTAGTAACTTACCATGTTATTTAGTAGGTTTAGTTACCCTTAAAAACATGGTTGTTTGTTTGTAAATCTCATTCTCGAAGGATTTAGTCATTTACAACTTATGAGATGATTTTTCTAAAAATATCTCTTTTGTATTTTTCTTGTTTCATAAGTGTTCATACACTTGTTTTTCTAATAAAAATAGTGTAGGTTTAAGTAAAAACCAAGATCTTCTAAAAATCATATTTTAAACTTGGTTTTCTTGGAAAATCATTCATAAATCTTGGATTTATAAGTTTACTAGCTCATTTTGTTTAATACTTTTCAAGGAATCATTTTGTTTTCAAGTTCATGTCTATGTCTATGTATAAGGATGATCTTCTTATGTTAACACATAATCATCCTCTAACTTGCTAAATCATGTGTTTAATCACAATCTAGCAAGCTCTATGTA
Source organism: Helianthus tuberosus (assembly GCA_030545235.1). Lineage (NCBI taxonomy): Eukaryota > Viridiplantae > Streptophyta > Magnoliopsida > Asterales > Asteraceae > Helianthus > Helianthus tuberosus. The sequence continues at coordinate 21,554 of JARYGA010042998.1, forward strand.
GTGATTAACATCAATATCTCTAGTAATCAACAAGCAATCATCATACACATACTAAACAACACCATTTTAACAAGAGTTCATCATATGAAAGCTTTATGTTCAAGATTCAAGTTTATGTTCTCTAGTGTTCTTGTTATTTTCATCATACTACATCTTTTAACCAATCAAAATGGGAGTAAACAAGGTTAAAAAGAGTCTTACTACTAGCTTCAAGCTAGTGAAGAAACAATGGTGAAAATCGAGTGGATAAAAGCTATAGATGGAGGTCCTTCAAGATCCAAGTCCACCAAGCCTTCTAATACGGCTTCTTACACGTTGAGTACCCTTGAGAATGGATGAACTTGCAAAGAAAATGGTGGTGGTGTGTGGGGATAGGGTCGGCCGAGAGGAGGGGGTAAGAAGAGAGTGGGTGTGGTGTGTTGAAGATGGTGATGCTTAAGTTACTTATAATTAGAACTTGAGTTTTATCCAATGGATTTAGTGTCTTCACAAGTACAAACAATATCAAATCAAATCCCAAGGAAAAATATGGGAAGATTTAAGTAAGATTAGATGAATCTTGAGTGTGGGGTCCTCCTTTGGGCCGTAAATATGCATGGGGGGGGGGTAAATTGTAAAGTTAAATAGTAAGTAGGTGATTTAGTGGAAGTTAAGATGTAAAAGTTTAGTGCTTTATGTGTGTCCTGCATTATCTAATATGTTAGGGTGTTCAGTGATCATAACTAGCTCAGAAATAATAAGACAATGCTTCTAGCAATATTTTAGTGTTCCGGGTAATGTCCGGTTGTTCGGTTAAATACCGGTTCGTTAAAGTGCTAAATTGCACCGTTTAGTGTCCTTTAAGTATCCTTTTGTGCCCCTTTCAATTCCCGACACTTAGGAAAGTATTCCCGACACTTAGAAACATGTGAGGACATTAATTGGGGCATAATCTATATGGGATAGACTTGCCGAACTAGTATTGAAACGCATAAGAACAATGTGATTACTTGTGATATGCTACATTTATTTGCCTATGTATATAATAAGTAAATTTATTATTTATTGAAATACATACATATATATATATATATGTTGTACGGATTGTTTTTGCCAGGGTATTATGGCGTCCTCTGCTAGTAAGGGTATATACGACGACCATGATTACATGGATGTCTCATCTGATGACGAGCCCGTTGTGGAGATCGTTTCCTCTGATGACGAGGATCTTGATAACTTCTAGCCTTTTGCATTACCTGATCCTATCCTCGATGGTGAGCCTATGGAGGATGATGTCTTAGCTGTGGGGCCACAGCTGAACCTGTTTGTTATTATCGGTCACCCAGATGGAGCTCACATAGTTGACTACATTCCTTTGGATGTTGTTCCTCTCGCTGCAGTATAAGGAGTTATTGTTGTGTCTGATGACGAGGATGACGTCCCCGTCAATCATGTCGACCACTTGGATGACGAGATTGGTGATGGTGAGGTCCTTGATATAGTCATTTTGGAGGTTTCGTCACCGGTTGTGTCTGTGGTAGATATTTCTGAGTTCTAATCTTTCCTCCCAAACACTTGTAAGTGTTTCTCCTAGTCTTTTTCATTATTTCGCTAGTTATGAGCTAAAAGTCAAGCAAATTGACTTTTGCTTTGACTTTCGGTTCTGACCATTTTGGTCAAGTCAAAGTTCAAATTTAACTTTGCTACGTGATCGTAATAATGAAGGTGTTAATCCCTTGCGATTACACCCTCTGATCATCACGTTTAGTAGGCGAAATGACGAGTCAAACTTTTATAAAATAATAGTCAAATATGCATAAAAATGCATTTTACGACCAAAGAGTTTTAAAGTATAAAAACTTAAAGTTTTGACACCGAATGATTTTATAACATTATTAGACATGTTATAACGTGATTTATTTGGTTAGGGTTTCTTCTAATATGTGTTTCCGGATCTTCGTGCATAGGGGAAGAGAACGGATCGAGAATATTGGATCTGTGGATCAGGCTAGGGTTTGAGAGAAAAAGATAGATAGGAGAGGCCTTGTTGATTACTAAAAAGGTGGGTTTAAATTTTGAAGAGGGAACGGTTAAGAGCTTTGAGAGAGAGAACTAAAAGGGGGGTTTGAATTTTGAAATCAGCTATGATTTTTTATTTGCCGCCTGTGAACCACTCAAGGGTTGTATTTGGTTTAATTATGTGTCCTTGTATAATTGTCCTAAATCTATATAAGTGTAAAACTATGAAATTTTTAACATATCAACTTTCTCTCTCTCTCTCTCTCTTATATACATTATATATAGAGATAATATATATAGGGGATGGTTCAAATGAAAACAACTTTTATCGCGAAAACTCGAAACTAACTAAAAAAAGCCAAAAAAACACACCAAATTTTCTTTTTCAATTTTTTTTATAAAAATCGCAGGTTTTTTTATATAAAAAAACTTTTTTTCACAGAAAAAAAAAATTTGTAGTACACATATGTAATTAATCATCTTTGTAAAATACAATTGAATTTAGAACAGGCGACTATGTGTCAACACGAATGTGGCAGAGAAGGCGGCACCGAATGAGGTTGTGTTTTAGAGTGTGTTGGGTGATCGGCGAGGATGCTTCCAGGGGGCGTAACCTCAAACTCATTAACAATTTTCCGAGGTAAACTATATTGTTTTACTTTAAAAAAATTATACAAGGATCAATGGCGCATGTTACTTTGGTAAAAATGTTGGGTTATGTTAGTTTGCGAATTTGGTTAATGTTGGGTTATGTTAGTAGTTTTGTTAGAAGATTGGTAACTTTGTTATATATTTGTTGGTAGTATGTTAAAATGCTAATGTGGGTTTTGATATATATTATTCAAGGAATTTGTTTCGGGATTGTTCAAAATCCCAACATTTATGAAAAAACATAAAAACTTTCTCCCTTTAAAAGCAACCCGCAAACGATGATAATGAAATTTTTGATAACGACGAAGAGCATGACGATCACATGATATAGTTTTTCACGTTTTATGCAATTTTAGGATGTTAATGTATGAACATGAAATAAAAACAACCTATTAATCCTACACCGTATCCAAAACATCATGATAGTCAAATAAATGGGAACCTCCTAAACCGGTAATCTACTTCATATTATTGACATTGTAGTTGTATTATTGATTCTTTCCTCTGTAGTTATGCCTAACTGAACGAGTATTATCCATCATCCGGTTAATAATAATAATTAAACTAACTATATGACGTTACAAATGAAGAAGATTGGTTATAACAAAGTATTACGATATGCCTCACATCTTCACATACAATGCCATTCAAAATGTTTGGTGATTCAATTCAAATAAAGACTAAAACACACGATACTTTTCTCCATTTTCAAACACAAACACAGTATTTATTTATCTTTTTTTATTAGTAGTTACTTAAATATTAGGACATCCGATTCCATATGAGCAACAAATACAAAAACTACCATCACAAAATGATTTTATTATTCTTTGATTCAATGGCACGATTCGGATGCAATCTTCGCTGCAATGGTAAGCATCACAGACTCTTGGTGCATGATCAAAAGAATAACCACACAAATCAGCACCTGTTTCTCAACCAAAAATAATTAGTTAGATAAAGTGATATGCATTACAATTGTAGAAAATAGATGGCTTCAATTAAAAAAAAAAGTTTACCATATGCCCTGCATTCTTCTTTGGGTTGGAAAGCAATACAAGTCATAAGATTTAAACCAACGGTGTAAAGAAAGATAACATATATGATGATGCTTTTCTCCATTTTCAAACTCTAGAGAATGGAAGATTATGAGCGTGATATGACTCTCAAACTTGAATACATGGTATTTATAACATTATTATACTTACAGATATTAAGAGTATATTGATTACTCCTAAATCTTAACGTAAAACTAGAATCATAAAATACATGGCAACTATATTATTTTATGGGACAAAAATATGCAAAATAAGAGCGTTTTAATTTTATGGTAAGGCAAATATGGTTTCATTATAAATTTAATCTTCAAAGGCAAACAATTCGGGATACAACATAAAATATGACGCAAACTCCAAAAAAGAGCACTAACTCCGTTTTGATTTTATATAACGTACAATATTTTTATATAACCCAAAAATAACTTCAAATGTTGATAACATTACATAATTGAAATCATAGTTTAAGTGTTTACAACACAAGACAGCATATTGTCTGAAAAGTTTACAACTTTATTCAACGATAAACATAAACATCATCTAAGAGCAAGAGTATGACCGCGCGCACATCCACTTTAGTTACCTGAAATACATGTGAGTTTTTGGAAAAAAAAAACGTCAACATAATGTTGGTGTGAATTCATGCAGTTCCTGTATTGAACGTTTGTATACTTTGTATGAAAACATGGTATGTATCTCATATAAATCAAGTATTTCTGTATGTATCTAGGTTGTTAATGGGTTGCAAGGCCATTAACATGTGACACGACATAGGAAGCATCCAAACCATAGGCATTTTTCTAGTTGTCGATTCACGACTGAGACACAAAAGCACTACTTGGTACTAGTTTTCACCAAGAGTGTGGCTGCCCGAAAACCCATTAGATCTAACCTTTTGTTCTGCGGTCTTAGTATGTACACGATTAATGGTGCTTATGGTACCCTATTCGTGACACGATTTCTCGTATCATTCCTTAGTTCTTGTATCAATCATACCATTCGTAACCATTGTAACATTTGTAACATGTATTTCACCCCCGAAGTTATAAAACTGAAAACAGTTAAAAGAAAAGGGGGAGCATGAACTCACAACTTTGCGTTTCTTGCGCCGTAAACTTCACCGGATTTGCTTATTTAGCGTTGTGACCTATACGTGTTTTATTAACGTTAGTCACTAGACTTGTATCGCACAAGTACAAGTCACTATCTTTTGTATATGTGTTCTTGTGTTAAAAATAATTTATATTTTTAACTATGTATCCTACTTATATTATTTTCTCAAAAATAAATATAAGTATCTTGTATTTTTCACCCGAGTTATGTATTTTTGTCCAAAACTTCATTTCATATTCATAACTTGTCCAAGTTATTTATTCTACGAAGAAATATATTTTCATAAATATATTCTCTTGTATTTGTCTAAGCATGTTGTATGTGTATTTTTGTATTTTCACTCCTTAGGAGTATTTAGTGTATTTTCGAGTCCTAATACACTGTAACATGTAATACATACTACATACACTTAGCACAAAATATGGTGATCAATAAATATATATATTTTTCTCAAAAATATACATACTTAATATCAATTTTAATCTTGAAGAAATCATCATTTCTTAACACAAAAATTAGGGAAACCTTGGTAAATATTTTTAGATACATTTTTATGGAATAAGTTTCTCAAAAACTTATATTTTTCTAAGTGTCAAAATTTATAAAAATTTTGACATAGTTTCCCCCAAAAATGGAGGTTTCCCATGTTTTCAAAACATGTGTTTATTTTCTTTTAAATCATCATCAAACATCAACAACTCGTTCAACACTTACCGAGTGTCAAAATCAAGTAAATTTCACTACATCATGAACTTGAAGTTTTTGTAAAAACTTGTAGTAACTTACCGTGTTATTTAGTAGGTTTAGTTACCCTTAAAAGTGTGTTTATTCCTTTAAAAATCTCATTCTTAAAGAAACTAAGTGTTTACAACTTGTAATCACATTTTACAAAAATGTTTATTTATAACATCTTCTTGTTTCACTAGTATCTCTACACTTGTTTTTCCACTAAAAATTAGTGTAAGTTTAAGTAAAAGCCATGATCTTTCAAAAATCATATTTTTGAACTTGGTTTTCTTGGAAAAATCATTCATAAATCTTGGATCTATAAGTTTACTAGCTCACTTTGTTTATTACTTTTCAAGAAATCATTTTGTTTTCAAGTTCATGTCTATGTATGAGGATGATCTTCCTGTGTTAACACATAATCATCGTCTAACTTGTTAGATCAAGTGTTCAATCACAATCTAGCAAGCTCCATGTAGTGATCAACATCAATATTTCTAGTAATCAACAAGCAAACATCATTCATGTACTAAACAACATCATTTCAACAAGATTTCATCATATTTCATCTTGTGTTTCAAGATTCAAGTTTATGTCTTTTATGGTTCTAGTGATTTTCATCATAATATATCTTTTAACCAATCAAAATGGAAGTAAACAAGGTTAATAAGAATCTTACTACTAGCTTCAAGCTAGGGAAGAACAATAGTGCAAATGGAGTGGATAAAAGCAAACAAAGGAGGTCCTTGATGATCCAAGAGTTCCACACCTTCTTAATCACCCTTGAGCACCTTGAGATAACCTTGGATTGGATGGAGCTTGATCGAAAATGGTGATGTGTGGGGATAGGGGGTCGGCCGTGAGCTTTAGAGAAGGAGAGGAAGAGTATGGTGAAGTGAAGATGATGAGATGTTAAGCTTTCTTATAATCCACAATTCTCTAATATCCATTGGTCATTATGTCCCCTCAAGTACACTACACATCCTAGAGATTGTAGACTAGACTCGAGAAGGAATCCTGGTTCACTACAATCGCAGCTCTGATACCAATCTGTCACACCCCTTTCTTAGGCGGAAGCACGAGGTGTGATCATGAAAGGTTCTCATTGCATACGAAAACTCTTTGAAAAATTGTTTTAGTGAAAGGATCCTAGAGATTGTAGACTAGACTCGAGAAGGAATCCTGGTTTACTACAATCGCAGCTCTGATACCAATCTGTCACACCCCTTTCTTAGGCGGAAGCACGAGGTGTGATCATGAAAGGTTCTCATTGCATACAAAAGGTAAACATACTACATGCTCGTAAAAATAACTTCAAATGCTGATAACATTACATTAATGAAAACATAGATTAAGTGTTTACAACACGAGACAACATATTGTCTGAAAGTTTACAACTTTATTTAAGGATAAACATAAACAACATCTAGGAGCATGAGTAAGACCGCGCGCACATCCACTTTAGTTACCTGAAACACATGTGAGTTTTTGGAAAAAAAAAACGTCAACATAATGTTGGTGTGAATTCATGCAGTTCTTGTATTGAACGTTTGTATACTTTGTATGAAAACATGGTACGTATCTTGTATAAATCAAGTATTTCTGTAAGTATCAAGTTGTTAATGGGTTGCAAGGCCATTAACATGTGACATGACATAGGAAGCATCCAAACCATATGCATTTTTCTAGTTGTCGATTCACGACAGAGACACAAAAGCACTACTAGGTACTAGTTTTCACCAAGAGTGTG
>JARYGA010042999.1:0-31203 GCA_030545235.1 Helianthus tuberosus
GTTTATTACACAAGAAGACAAAACAGAATGTAGATATTGTTGACTTTCGTTTGAAGGGGTTTCGTTTGAAGGGTGTCATGACACCTTCAAATGAAATGGTACACCCTATATATACCCATATGTCTAGTTCATTTTGTAACTTTCCAGTTTGTGCAACGAAGTGCTGCCGAAGTGTTGTCAGGTTATAAAACATTATCAAATCAATCATACAACAGTTTAAAGTGTGAATCTTGCCGAATTGAACTCTACACATCTGTTTCCACCTATCGTGTTGAGATAAACTCTTCTGATCGACTCGTTCGGGTCTGAAAACGATCCTACAAAGCTCAGGAGGAAGAGTTCATACCAATTCAGTTGCGTTTTCTAACTTCTACACCTTCTTTTAAAAATTAAACAAGTTTTCACGGTTAAAATCGGCTAAAACTTTCACAATGTGTGCGTAATTGTGTTTTAACAAACCCTTGAGAATATCAGTTCAAAATTCGAAGTAAAAGTGTTAAAAATGGTCTGAAAACATAGTTCCGTTTGAACGAAACCTGGCATTTCCGTTTGAAAATTGACATATCGTTTGAAAATCATGGGTTATCTCGTTTGAATTCGGCATTCCGTTTGAAAATGCATGTTTATTACGTTTGAAACATGTGTTCCGTTTGAAACAGTGGGTTGATTCCGTTTGGGGAATGTATTCCGTTTGAGAGTACTGTTTGAAACATCATTTCCGTTTGAAAGTGGTTCAGTTGTTCACGTGATACTTGTCTTGATCTGATAAATTGTCATCAGCCCATGTGTATTGATCCAGATTTGCGGCCCAATAGATTTCGAGGATGTTAGTAATTTGAAAAAGAAACCACATGTTTGTGTCAGCTTGCATGTGATTTTCGTAAATTGTCATAGCTCATTCAAGTCTTGTCGGCGTGTTACATTCATCGATCCTACAAGTTTTAAAAGGTGTTAGCCCACTAAAGTTGTCGACTTGTGCATGTTTGCAGCCCACTATCCTATATAATCGGCCCAATCATATTCATTTGTTTATTGAAAATTGTCGGCCACCATTCAGTTATGCATGTGAATTGTGTCAGCAATAATTAATCTGGTACATGTATACTTCTCGGTCCAATCAGCAAATGATATGTATCAAAGTTGTCGGATCTTTCAAGTGTGTCTTTTGGTCTGATCAATATTAGAAATCAGTCCAATCAAAGTGTCTTGTGATTCTAAATTGTCAGACATAGTGTTATCCCAGTACATTGTATCAGCCCAATCGGATTTTGAATATATCAGGTTATCAAGTGAACTTCATTGTTTGCGGTCTATTAGAAGCCCATATTTCATGGCCCATTCGATCTAGTTCATTCATTCAGTTTGCAGAATTCATTAAACGGTCCACAAATCTTCGACACGAGTCCTAGATAGATTCAATCATCACACATTTTTACCTATTCTGTCCGTTTAAACTGATTGTTTGTTTGTTTGTCAGGTATTTTTTCTACAAGGTGATACAGCTCATTTGAGACAAGTATTTTTGAAACAAGAAAGTTTGTGTTTTGTGAACTTTGAAAATCCAAAACATGGACGAGGAATTCTACAACGCATTCGCTACTCCGGTTACCCCGATTTCTCTTGCACATAACACAATATTGGAAAATGAAACGGGCACGATGCAAAAGCCACCTAAACTCATGAACATCGAAGAGTATAAGGGTTGGGAAGGTCGGTTTGAGAACTGGGTACAAGCAAATTATCTGGATGCTTGGGAATGTGTCGAGATGAAATACATTCGACCGACGAATGATGATGAAGAAGTGGTTCCGATAAAAGATTTGAGTGCCGATGCTAGAAAGAAGTACAAAGATGAGAAAATGATGCTAAGTCTTTTACAACAAGCTGTGAAAGAAGACATCTTGGTGTTATTACAACATAATGGAACTTCCTACTCAATTTGGAAAGCATTAAGATCGAAGTTTCATGGAAGTCAAGAGATGGTTAAGAACAAGAAATCGCTTTTGAAGAAAGAGTTTGATTTGCTTCGTGGTTTGAAGAATGAAAACACAAGGCAAATTATTGAAAGGTACTGCAATCTGCTAGCAAACATGAAGAGATTGAGCATTGAGAAAGACAATGAAGAGTTGATCGAAAAGCTTGCTGATACATTGCCACACGAGACTTGGGGCACTTATCTCATGATGCTCAGAAACAAGAAAGGTTTTAGCAGTCTGACACTGAGTAAGTTCATTTAAAAGTTGGAAGCTCAAGAGATGGAGCAAAGGAAGATTGTTCGGATTAAAGATTTCGATAGTGAACAGGATATTGGGTTGTATTACAAAGCAGGGGTGAATGAGAAAACCACAAATTTTTCGCCAAAAGTGGAAATTGCTTACAACGCCAAGAATTCACCAGGAAGCTCATCTAAAGGATCAAGCAGCTGTAATAGTTTCTCATCATTTCCATCATTCGATCCGAACATCTCAGCAACAAAGAATGGGAGAAAACTTCAGTGTTACATTGTACTAAATCTTGAGAATGATCAAGATTACTCCGAGGAAGTTGCTAAAAATCACATGTCTTTGTTAGGAGTGGTGTTGGAATCTTATAGTAGTTTTATGGCTGGAAAGATCGGGAATCCTATGCTTACTAAAGAGGATTACGATCAGATTGATGCTGAGGAGATGGAGCTTATGGATATTAAGTGGTGTTTGGCCAGTGTTTTGAGGAGAGCTGAGAAATTTAAGCAAATTACAGGTAGAAATGATCTTCGAGAAGCTAATATTTCTACTTTAGGTTTTGATAAATCTAAAGTCACTTGTTTTCGTTGCAGGGAGAAAGGACACTTCAAAAGGGAGTGCACCAATCGCGAAGCAAGTGGAGCTCAAAATCCTTTCAACAACAACAATGATTACTACCGAAAGGCTATCTACCATCAAGTTGCTCAACAATCAACTCAACAACAACAACATCAGGCACAAACTACACATGGAAGAAATGTGATTTAAGATTCATCAAAGAGAGCATGTATGGTGAATCAAGATGAGAAGAATACATCATCAGGGTTCAACTAGGATAAGTATATTTCATCTGATGCAAAATCCTGTGTGATTGATCAAGATGATGAAAAGATGCCTGAAGGGTTTAGCTGGGAAAATTTTACATGGGATGATTATATTCCAGATCAAGTTCCAGTTCACACAACTTTTGTTGCTAGGATTGAAGAAGATAGTGATGATGATCGTGAGTATTGGTCAAAGAAAATGGCAGATCATTTGAAAATGATGGGAGAAAGTGACAGTGATGATGACAAAGCCAAAAAGAAAAAGAAAAAGATCAAAACACCAGTCAGCAGTGATGACGAAGAAGTTCCAGTGATCAAAAGGAAAGTAAAGGTTGAAGTTCCAAAGTTCAAAGTTGATGAAGAAGTTGATGCTAAAAAGATTCCTGTAAAGTGTGACACTTGTGAAGCTATAAAAAAGCAGAACAGCATATTTATTTATAACTTGAACAGTTTGAAGGAATCTTATGATGTCCTGAACAAAGCTATGAATCAATACAATCATACAAGTGAAGAACAAGCAACAGCAATGAAGACACTTCAGGGAGCGTTCATGATAAAGCAAAAAGTTGTGAACAACTACATCGAGAAGTGTGCTGCTCTTGAACAGAAACTGGAACTGCAAAGAATCGAAACTGAAGGAGTTAATCGTTTGTTGAAAATTACTCATGTACTTCGTATGTCATTGACAGGATTTATCCGACTGTTGAAGGCATGAAGGCATTTGAAGAGGATGAAGTAACTAAAGAAAAAGATGGTGGAAAAGTTGCTGAAGGAAAGACTCCTGAGAAGAAGACTGACAAAAAGAGTGAGACAAAAAGGAAGACTGACAAAAAGGATTCTGGTAAGAAACAAGATGTCGGTTACAACAAGTGTCCACCCCCGCTAGAAAATGGATATTTGCCCAGAAATCCAAATCAGGAAAGAGTCGAAAAAGCAACAAATTTACAGTGGGAGTCGGAGTCCTCGGTCAATTTGCCAGAAAATATTGATGTCGTTTTTACATCGTCTGACACTGATCAACAATGTCAATTGAAGAAGAAAGTGGTGGATCATGTGTTAGATAATGATGAAACTGAAGAGTCAAAGTCGGAGTCCATGTCGGAGTCAAAATCTGAGTCCAGCACTCCGGGTCAAACAGAAAAACAGGGCAAAAGAGTTTACAGTAATGAATTCCTGGTATCAAAATTTAATTTGAATGACGAAACTTTTAAGTTGCATATACTTTGAATGATTCTGACAAATTATATTTTGATGAGGAATTTCCAATAAGAGGTGTCAAAAATGAACTGATAAAAAAGGTTTTCAAATTAACAGAAATTAATATTTCTGAAATAAAAGATTTAAATCTTAACGAAAAACTTAAAAAATACACCTCAAGAGTTCAACAACGTTTAAACAAGAAATAAAGGTTACAGTTCTGGTTCTGGTTATCAAAAGAAACCAAACCAAAACCGTAATTTCAAAAAGAAAGGTCTTGGTTTTAATCCAACAGAAAAACAGAAAAATGAAAAATATGTTCGTGATTTTAAATCAAAGATGACATTTGTTTCAGGTACCTCAGTAGATGAGGAAGAAAAGAAAGAATTCTGGAGGCAGTCAAACAGTGAGTTCCTTGCAAAGAAGCAAGAAGAGATGAAGTTTGCTGGACAGAGGAAAGATACGAGAACCTGTTTCCAATGCAACACTGTTGGACATATTGCCAGAGATTGTTCTAAGCCAATACCATCAAAACAGGGAGTTTCTCGTAAACAGAAAGAGAAAGTGATTGAGTTTGAACCACCAATTGACAAAACAAAGTTATTCAAAAATTCTACATTTGAAATTGTTGAATATTCATACAGATTTTATAAGAAAAGAGGAAACCTTGACAACCAGAAATGGGTTGTTAAGAAGTCTGTTGATAGTTCTAGCAATGATTCTGATTCATCAAAATCAGAGGAGCTATCTTCTGGCGATGAATCTGATTCCACAAAATTAGAGGAGCCACAGGTTGAAGTTACATGTGAAAAATCAGTACCGACTGTGGATGATGAGAATTTTCCATCACATCGGGCTGAAAATTTAAAAAAGAAAATTGGTAAAGTTGAGATATCAAACCAATTTTATGATGATAAAAAGGTTTTTGATGTTGAAAAAGCTTTTAACCCCACTGTAAAACATATTTTTGGAAAAATGATTGATCGAAAAGTCAAAGGGGTTAAAAAGTTTTACGAGAAGAAGACGAAGAAAGATAAAGTTGAACCATCCCTGGTTTGTGACTGGGATGGTACAAATTACGAATAGTATGTCTTTGGACTTGCCGGAAATCCCAAGTTGGTAATCGTGGATCAGGAATCGGCATCATTCATAAAATTGTTGTTTGTGAAAATTTTTAAAAAAGGTGTTTAAATGTATACAGATGATGGACTATGCCGGAACTCCCAGGTTGGTAAGTGTGGATTAGGTATCGGCATTTATATTGAAATTTACTTTGATAAGTTCATCGTACAACTGGTACAGAGGATTGTTCTGGTATAGTGATTACTCAAGGTCATTAATTTGAACTTGATGTAATCTTCATACAAGTGGTTGAAAGACAAAATGATGAACCATGCCCCTACAAGTGGTAAAAACAAACTTATTTTCCGGAAAAATCATTTTAATTAAAACAAACATAAGTGTTTTGAAATCTAAATGAGAAAATAGTTTGTTGTAAGGGGGAGTTCTGATTGTTTATGCCAAGTGAATGGCGATTTGAAGTGATTCGATATCAGTTGTCATTTTATTGTACAGTTGGTTTTCAAATTTCCTAAAATGTGTTTGCATTTTAGGGGGAGTAGAAATTTCAGAAAATCCAAAAACATTAGAAAATTTGAAAAAGTCAAAAAACATGATAAAATGATAATGAGTTTTAGTGTATAAAAGAGGAAATGATAGTACATCAGTGGGCGATCACAACTTGCTAAACAATTGGAAAGTTAAATATGTGATAAACAATCTCACTGCGGATATGCCAGTAGGTTTTTACACATTTAGTAGATTGTGACGAGATATAAACATAAATTCAAACTTGCTTATATCGTGGGTAACATCTCTCGGATATATGGGTAACCCCCGAAATCTTGTTTGAAAGGTCCCTCTTTCTGAGATATTAGGTCTTTATGCTCAGTGATATCTGGGGTATTATCCCGGGACTTCTGATTTTGCGGAAGTAATGGCCTAGTCCCCGGAGAATACTTTCTGCTTGCTTGAAATATAGCGCCGCCCTCAGCAAATTGATGAAACAATAAAATTGATAGTCATTGCTGTTGTAATCAAAAGATCCTCTAAAGGGGACACACCAAAAGTCGAACCGTCATCTCTCTGCTAAACGGAAGTTCTGACCTAAGCTCTCACGGTTTCGTACTATAATTTATTCTCTTACAGATATCGTCTGTGGTATACTCACCTGTAAGACTGAATATTGGGATCTGGATACGGGAGTATATTCTGAGGTGGGACACGTGATTGAGTTTAAGTGCTTAAGACATTAATCTCGTATCTCGAAACAGTTGAACTTTGTGTGAGAATTTAAGTGGACTAGTATACTGACAATCTAAGTGAATCGTTTAGAACTTAAAATGATTAAAGCTTAACGGTGTTGGTGATTTGTCTCATAAACTGATATGATCCTCTTACACTAACTCACAAAAATATTGTTTGTAAATATTTCTTCTCTGTATTTCATTACATTCAAAAATCCAAAAAGATTTTAGTGTGTTTTAGCATAAATTTTGAAAAATTCAAAAAGATTTTCGACAACTGGTGTTGGAGAGCTAATTTTCAAAATTCCGAGTGCTAAACATGATGAACAGATGGTTTGGGAGAGTGTGTTGTTTTGAAAATAAAAATGATATATCTTGAAGTGGTTCATCAAAGATTAATATTGTAAAATTATTCTTTGATTGTATAATTCCTGCAAGTGGTTCAGTAGATGGTGAGATTGTTTTTACAAGTTCTCATCAGAAAATTTATTTTTGGGTAGAGAATGTGCAGGTTATTTGAATGATAGAAAGCCAGTTTTCGATACCTGAGGACTTTGTGATTTCAACATACCAGACTGCGATCCCAGTATATCGTGGGAAGTCTGTTGATGCTGAAGAGCAGAAGGAGATAGTGAAGACTGATAAAGACTGAAGATAGTGAAGACTCGACACTTAAGACTCATCAACATCTGAGGGGGAGTCTGTTGGTGCATACATCTGTCGTCTTCATCTTATATCGAGTCTCGGGTTCGTTGCAGATCTGAACAAGAGTGATGTCATCATTCTTGATGATGACATCATATATGTGACATCATCTATTGCATCATGGAAGTTTATTACACAAGAAGACAAAACAGAATGTAGATATTGTTGACTTTCGTTTGAACAGTTCGTTTGAAGGGGTTTCGTTTGAAGGGTGTCATGACACCTTCAAACGAAATGGTACACCCTATATATACCCATATGTCTAGTTCATTTTGTAATTTTCCGGTTTGTGCAACGAAGTGCTGCCGAAGTGTTGTCAGGTTGTAAAACGTTATCAAATCAATCATACAACAGTTTAAAGTGTGAATCTTGCGGAATTGAACTCTACACGTCTGTTTCCGCCTTTCGTGTTGAGATAAACTCTTCTGATCGACTCGTTCGGGTCTGAAAACGATCCTACATATCGATATGCCTAACTTGTCTCAAAGTCAAGGCTGAACATCAACGACCTTTTGGCTTGCTTGTACAACCAGAGATACCGGTTTGGAAGTGGGAGAACATTGCGATGGATCTCATCACTAAATTACCGCGCACATCTAAAGGTCATGATGCTATTTGGGTTGTTATCGATCGATTAACGAAATCAGCTCATTTCATTCCAATTCGCGAGGATCTATCTGCTGATAAACTTGCAAAGATTTATGTTGATGAGATTGTATCACGACATGGTGTTCCCTTGGATATAATTTCTGATCGTGATGCTCGATTTTCATCTCATTTTTGGAAGACCATGCAATCTGCTATGGGAACCCAACTAAATCTAAGCACTGCTTATCATCCCCAAACAGATGGTCAATCTAAGAGAACGATTCAAACTTTGGAGGATATGCTTAGAGCATGCGTAATAGACTTTGGTGGTAATTGGGATTCTCATATTCCATTGATCGAGTTCTCTTACAACAATAGTCATCATGCTAGAATTAATATGGCGCCATTCGAAGCTCTCTACGGTCGAAAATGTCGTTCACCTGTCTATTGGAATGAGATTGGTGAAGCTCAGCTTACTGGACCTGAGCTGATTCTAGAAACAACAGACAAAATCAAGAAAATCCGCGATAATCTTGTGACAGCTCGAAGCCGTCAAAAGAGTTACGCGGATATGTGATGCAAGCCCTTAGAATTTCAAGTCGGCGACCGAGTCCTACTCAAGGTGTCACCTTGGAAAGGAGTAGTGTGATTTGGAAAGAAAGGAAAACTTGCACCATGATATGTTGGACCATTTAAGATTGTAGAAAGGATTGGGAAGGTTGCCTATCGACTAGAGCAACCTCCAGAGCTTGGAAATATTCATCCGACTTTTCACGTGTCCAATTTGCGAAAGTGTTTAGCTGACGCTGATCTTCACATTCCTCTCGATGAGATCCGAATCGATGAAACGATGCACTTTGTCGAGAAACCTGTGGAGATAGTGGACCGTGCATTCAAACAGTTGAAGAACAAACGGATTCGATTGGTCAAAGTTCGCTGGGAATCCAAACGTGGCCCAGAGTTTACTTGGGAACATGAGGACCAAATGAAGGCGAAATATCCGCAATTGTTTTCACAAGCTTCCTCTAAATAAAATTTCAGGACGAAACTTCCTGAAGTAGGGGAGACTGTGACAACTGTGTTCTATAATCGATGTACAATGTAAAACAATGATGATTATTAATAAAACAATGTGCTTTGGTGTTATTATATGTGTTTTGGTGTTTTTATGTGTGTGTATTTGTGTTTGGTGATTTTTCAATTTGATTCGATTCCGATTTCAAGCTTTTTTTTAAAGTTAAAAAAAAGAGCTTAACATATAACCAGTTTAATGCAACGAACACTCCGGAATAGTGAAATAGGCTTAACATACCTTAAATAACCTCCACATAACTTAGAAATAAGTTTTGGATGGTTTGGTGCGTTGAAATCAAGTTAGTTCGATCACATGGACTAATTGTTTCAAACTGTGAAACTATATCGATTTGTATAGTAACGAACATTTCGAAACTTGATCACAAGTTAAACATACAGTAAATATCCTTTACATAGCTTAGAAATATGCTTTGAGGGGTTAGGTATGCTAAAACAAACTTTATTGATCAATAGGGACTAAAAGCGTCAAAAAGTGCACAAGTTTGCATTTTCGCACATATCTTACGTCCTGAATATATACAGACATCCAAAAATTTATGTAAGCATTAAAATATTTTATTTTAGTGTTTGGCATAATAAAAATCCATTCGTTTCTTAATTTGGATCGTTTTTGCGTTCGTTACGACTCCCGTCGTAATTAAGCAAATAACGCGATCGTACGACCAAACGAACCGACATCCGGCATATTTTTGAGCATGTTTCATGTTCCCCATGCTTTAACATCCTTATGGAGCTTAGAAATGGGTTTGACAGGTGTTAGAAGTGCCAAAAACTCGACCATACGCGCACAGAGACCAAAACTGTCAAAATGCGAAAATGGCTGACCTGCAGGGTCCTTACGGACCGTATGGGTACTGCTTACGGTCCGTAAGCATGTCCCAGATCAGCAGAAGTTGTTTCCAGCTATTTCTAGCTTGATCCCACTTTTGCAAATGGTTTTGGGCAATTCTAGGGGCTCCCTTGGTTTTGTAAATCTGTGGGCACGAGGTGTACGACTGAGATTGAAGCACGGTTTTCGATGAACGATCCTAGCGGTTGTACGAAAACTATATATAGCCCACCCTATTCACTTGAAAAACCCACATTGATCTGATTTTGGCCTTCTAAGTTGGAGTTTACACTTCATACCTGAAGGTAAATCGGATCAAAGCTTGCGGGGACCCTTTGTAAGTATTCCTTCGTTCTTTCATTCGTTTTTAGCTTAAAAGTCAAACTGCGTTTGACTTTCTGCATTGACCAGTTTATGGTCAACATGAAGTTCGTTTGAACTTCATAACGTGAGCGTAATCACGATGGTTATAGTCCCTAGTGACTATACCTACTGATTACCACGTTATCTAGGCTCAGTGACGAGTCGTAGTTTCGGCCAAAATGCGCATTCTTGCGTATTTTGTAACCAAACTACTTATAGGTATCAAAACCGTTTGTTTTGATACCAAACCTGTTTTCTAACCTAACTAAACTTGTTTTAGCATGTTTAGCTCGTCACTTTTAGATTAGTGCTTCTGTAGAGTCGTAAGTCAAGCGGACTAAACACCCGCTTAGACTTTCGAACACGACCCGTTTGGTCGATCATTAGGATCCGACCAAACATGTTTAGTGACCATAGTTGCATAGGGAATAACCTTCCGAGGTTATACCTTATGGTCACCTAGTTTAAGTAGTTGTATGATAGGTAGTTTATATGCCTTAGGTAAATTACCAAAATACCCTTTTCATGCGTAATTGGTAATTAAGCATATGTAACCAAAACTTTTGTCACGTAACTGATTATGTAACATATTTAAACATGTTTTGGCATATAATACTTGTCATAGGACTAGTTAGACATCTCGAACGCGCATTTGCGCGCACGACGCGTTAAAGTAGCGTAAGCTACATTAATGAATCGCAATGGGTCGAAAGCACTTAGGTTAGATTCCGATTTAGGATTTAGGCTTTGTTAAACCATATCACATTAGTTCCAACACTCCTTTGGTTTACAATACCTCATTCTGTCTGATCTTCCGAGTTAGGCGTCAACTGTTTGACTAGTGATTCGATTACTAGGTGCTGCTTGATTTCTCTGGTTTACTTGAGTTTGTTGAAGTTCTATTGATTGAGGATACTTTGCTCTTCATGTGAGTACATAGTTCCCCTATTTTACTGTTTTCAATTGTTTTGGGGTGATTCATATATACAAAATGATTTCAAAGTTTAAACGATGATTTCAAAAACGATTAAAATGGTTTATACTAAACTAATAACGATTTCAATAATGTGAACGAACTTGTTGGTTGTAGTTACATAACGAATGACATTCATTAATTTTGGCCGAACCGACAAGTATTAGGTTATGGTACCATAGGATCTGACAAATCCCGTTATCGACTACACCCATGGTTATGTGTGGGGGTTGTGGGTAACGACTGAATCTGTGATTGTTAACTTACTCTTTGCAGGTTTGTTAATTCGAGAAGCAAGAAACGAGGTAATCGAGTCATGAAGGTTTAAATGTTATTAGCGAGACGACCATAAATAAGTTTTCACAATTAAAACGAGGATGATTTAAACGACTTACCCGAGTTAAACGATTTGGAAACGAATTAAACGAGTTAACGATTTTGAAACAATTTTGAACAAGTTAAACGAGTTGGGTAAACGATTGGTTTTTGGTTAGTGTTTAGATAACGGGACCAGTGTAATGTGATGAAATCATGGTGGATACGCCGCTGGTCCTTCCTATATATAAGTGTTTTCATCATATTACATACCGTGGCGTTATTTAGTTCACTTGGGTAAACGATTTCGAAACGATGTCACACAACGATGTTTTTTTTTAAAAAGATATAAACCACACGAGTTTTATTAACGAGTTCTCACGGGATGTTTTACAAATTGGTTTCCTAAAACAAATGTTTTTGGGTTAAGAATCATGGCTATGAGATTTTATAAACTATAACCAACTTGATTTGAGTTGGTTAAGTTATGTTGCAATACACTTTTCAAAACAAGGTTTGTATTTTTGACTCTTGAAGTCTAATAAAGTACTGCAACATGTAAACGAAGCCATGATTCCGATACTCTTATAAAACCTATGTACTCGCCAGCATTTATTTGCTGACTTTGTTTTTACATATGTTTCAGGTATTGTTGCTTGATTGATTTCTAGGATGCATGCGTCACATAGGATCTGGACAAGGCCTTAGTGACATAATAATGATGATAGTCGATATATAACTTGTTTGTTATGTGTTAAGACAATGTTAATGTTAAATATTATCAATAAAACGAAACTCTTTTTGTATCCATGGTTATGAAACGATAATTCTGTTACAACACTCCCCGACGTTCACGCCACAATTTGTTGTTTTACGTGGTCAGGGTGTGACACTTAAAGTGTTTAGATATGGAATGGAATGCCCGAGGTTGATAAATAAGGTAAAAAATAGTTTTCGGGATTTATTTCAGGCAGGAAAATAGCTTGGAAGTGCAAGAAATGAGAAAGAACGAAGTCTAGGGTGTAACATATGTGTCTGAAATCATTGTAAACAATTCAGTTATCAATAAAACAATGTTATTTGATCCCAATGTTTGTTTGGTTGTGTTTTACATTTTTCATGTTTTGACTTTTATGTAATTTCAAACCCTACATTGCTTTCTGGAGATTTATACACAAACTGGTGCGTAAACGTAATCAGTTTAATGCGATAAATACTCCGGAACTTCAACATATACGTAACATACCTTAAATAACCCTTACATAACTTTGAAATAAGTTTTGAAGGCTTTGGTATGGCAAAAAAAAGTTAATTCGCTTACAGGGACTAAACTTGACAAACCCGAAGCTTTGTAACGGTTAATTATGCTCACTAGAATGCACGATATAAATTTCATAAAGTTTCGTTATCGTGCGAGAAAGTTATGATCAAATCCGTGTACAAGGGGTTAAAGCGTCAACGTTGAAGTTTAGGACCTTTCAGGTAACAATAAAGTTAACCGAGGACTTAACAAAGTGGGTAAATATCTTGAAGCCCTTATATGTCAAATTAGGGGGTTCAAATTGCAAGAAATAAGTTAGTTGGCCTTTCGGAAGGGCCAAGGGACGAGATGCAACAACTTGAAAACATTTTTGCCTGATTACAAGACTGAGGCGGGCCGTGTAAAGGTTAACATGACTTTACGCAGGCCGCGTCAGACCATCAGATGCAGAAACTTTTGACAGCTGCCTGTTTTCGCGCATATTCGACCTTTAATCGATTTTCCTCATCTTGGATGGCCCCTAAACGACTCCTAAGCACTAGGGACACATGTGGGAATGTTGTGGTCAGTTGTAGGCTTGTGTGTCAACATTTTGTGGTGTTGAAATCACTATAAAAGGCCAATGAGTTGCAAACATTGAACACACCTCACTCCTGCATTTCTGGAGCATTTCTGGAGCACAAGACTCCTCTCAAGTGATCTCTGGTCGTTCATAGGACTCCTGTAAGTTTGCCTAACCTTCCTTAGTTTAGTTTTTGCTTAGTTTTAGCTTAAAAGTCAAACCGTCGTAATTAACGGTTGACTTTAAGATTAATCACTAATGGTCCAGTGATTTTTCGAATCAAAAGTAGTTATAAGTTGGTAATTATGTGGGTAATAAACCCTTAAAAGGGTTCCCCCTGATTCCCACTCTAACTAGGCAAAAAGTCGGGTCAAACTTGCTAATAAAAAGTCAACAGGATACTTAAATTCTAATTTATGCATAGTTAGCAATGCAGAACATATACGACCTGTTTTATAACTTGGTAATTAGTGTAAGAACATGTCTAAACATGTTTAACCCGACAATTTCCTGTTTAGACTCGGTTCGGAACCGAAAGTCGCATAGTTTGACTTTTGCTTTGACTTTCAGTTCTGACCCGTTTAGGAATGTTTTAGAAATACCTCAAAGATTTAATTGGACTAGGTTACATACTAGTATAACCCTCTGTGATTATACACCTTGGTTCATTAGTTATCCAATTAATATGCATGTTTCCGTTAATTGCTCATATGTTGACAATTATGCCCTTTTTACCTTAAAACGTGATTTTTGAAAATGTAAAAGAGTAGAAACCTTTGTTACTGATATATAAACTTGTATCCAAAATTTGAGATCAATGGTGGTGTAGATTGAGAGTTATGCTCATTAGCGCAAAATGAAAGCTTTATGTTAATTAAATGGCGTAATTAGCGTATAGCCTAGTTAAGCCTACTTTTGGATATCAAACTTATTACCCACTAATGTAATATATTATTTTGGGATTTTTAAAGATTTTTAATAAATTTTAGGCTGAGCATAACTTATAGTCAAAGGGTTAATCCGGTAATTGTCGGTTTTGCCCTAACGGGCTATAAAATGAGTTTTACATATCTAAACGACTCCAAACCTTTTGCTACTGATCTTAAATGATAAATAAATTATTTTAAGCCTTCTGGAATAATAAAAATATCATCTTTAGGTATATAACCCGGAAACGGCTCCTAATCGCCTTTCTAAGCGTTTTTAACAGTAAGCAAAAGGGTCGATACCAACTGATATTTTAGACATACAAGGGTCGATACCTACTGATATTTTAGGTAATTTATAATGTTTTAACAGTAAGCAAAAGTTGTTTAACTCAGACTTCAGTTTTGAGCTTTACGACTTATGTGAAATTACCAAAATGCCCCTACGGTGCATAGTTTGTGTTTAAATTCGTTTCGGGCATAATAAAAGACATCTTACTGATGTCACAACATATTTGAAGCATATTAACTTAGGAAAACTTTATATGGCTCTTACGGATACCCGTTACGCTTGTTACGCGTTCGGTTCGGTTTATATAACTAGTTTACATAAATTAGCCGAAGCGGGTCAAACCTTATCGGTTTTATCTAGAAATCCAGAATGTGTATGAAATACCCATATTAAACAAGTCTTCAAACTTGTCGGGTCTAAATCACATTCTATCCGATCTTCCGATTTAGGTCCGGTTTATTAATGTAGTTACCTATATTAGGTGCCGTTTGATATCCGTGATCTCTAGCATTGTTTGGTGGTTATCTTAGGACTTCTGAGCAATCTCAAGTGAGTACATAGACCCCCTCTTTTACTGTTTTCAAACTGTTTTGGGGTGAAACACATGTGCCTACTTGTTACTTTCGTGCTTTTTACGCTTTCATATCATATGCTTGTTATGTTCATTAGTACATTATAGTACATGAGTTCATTACATTTTATGCTATGTATGTCCATTGTGTGCATACTTAGTACACTGTTCTACATTACATTTCTGCTATGTATGTTTACTGATAGCATGCTAGCACATTGATTTACATGACTTTTCTGCTTTGTATGTTAACTTAGCATACTTAGTACATTGTTTTCATATAACATGTTCACTTTTGCTATGACATTTGGTTTGCACAAACGAGACTATTATACGTTCATTAACATTAGCTACGCCACTCGGTAGTAAGTACTGGTACCATAGGACTTGACAAATCCCATTCCTGACATCTCGGGTTTGTTTGGATGTAAGGAATGTCTGAATCCGAAAACATTTCTTTTGATAACCTTGACTAAAAGGGTTATCCGACTGTCTCAAGGCTTGAATGTATGCGTTAACTCACCACATAGATGTTTGTATCAATGTAACATGCATTACTTTGCAAAACATAACTTTTTGATATATTCAAAATACTTTGTTTTGTACATTTCTACATTTGGATTATGTGACAATACTTTACTTACAATACATAACATTTGTTACACATTACTTGACTACATTTGGACTTTTAAACATTTGACATGGCTTATACAAGGACTTTTTGACAATTGGTTTAAACATGGACTTTATACATTGGTTGTTTGTTTAAGTGATTTAAGTAACGAGGCGTGTGTAATATGATACAAGCATGGTGGATACGCCGCTAGTACTTCCTATATATAAGTGTTTGTATGGTATTACATATCGTAGCGTTATTTGAATCATTTCAATTTAGACATATAACATTTTATACAAATAACCTATCTTTCACAAGACATTGCTTTACAAATAACTTACTTTATACAACACATTTTACTTGGTTATACATTTAATCACACATTATTCTTTTATTTATACATATCATCTGATCTTATCGCTTTTTAAACAATTTACAAAACAAAACAATTTACAAGGTTCATGACTGACTTTTGCTAAACAACTTTTTCTAAACTTATAAGTCATGAATCCTATATTCACAAAACCTATGTATCTCACATGCATTTTTATGCTGACGTACCTATTTTCACATGTGTTTTCAGGAGCTTTTGCATAGGATGATGATCGTGACACTAGGGCGGACTTGTGCCTTAGAGATATAAAATGAAGATAGACTTAGTTTAATTATGTTATAAACTCTTTGATTCCTGTTTAAAACGATGTAACCTTTATGTTGATAATTAAAATACAACTTTGTATGCCATGGTTATGAAACAATTAATTCTGTTACAACACTCCCCGACGTTTTCCGCCACGTTTTGTATGTTATACGTGGTCGGGGTGTGACAGAAGAGTTGGTATCAGAGCCAATGGTTATAGGGAATTAGGTTATTAGTAATGCTTTGACCTAGACTATAACCTTTCTAGGACCCTAACACAAGTTATCTTGTGTTTAGATCTTAAAACATGCACATCACCTATCCTTAGGTGATTATCAAAACAAAAACCAAATTTTCCGAAACGATTTTTGAAAAACAATCTTCTGTTTTTGAATAATTTATTACAAGGTTTTGAACCCTCTATTGTAAGGTTTTGAACCCTCTGTTATAAGGTTTTGAACCCCTTTGAGTTTTCAAAAATCTCATCAAAGTTCTGGGTTTTAAATAGTGTGAACACGTGCAAACTGGAAGAGTGAATGCATGTACCCTGGGTTTTCTGTCTAAGGCTAGAGTGTTCGTACAAAACCACATAATCGGACCAGTCACTCTTACCTGGGAACTCTTGGGGTGAGTGTTCACTTATAGGCAAGCATGTCTTCGCGATACATTATTTTTGACCCATTTACTTTGATTAGTCACTGTGTGTCATTTGTTTGCTTTGTAATGCGAACAAATGACCACCATCTTTGCTTTTGATGATTTTGATTCATCTCATTCTCTTCATCCAATCATCTCACTCGTTTCCTTTCATGTTTTCCTCTTTTAGAATGCCTCCTCGACGCGAAAACCAGATAGCGACTGCCGAACTGGCAGAAATTATTGCGTAGCAGATGGCTGCTCAATTCCCAAACCTCTTTGCTCAATGGAACCAAGCCAACAACAACAACAATGCTCCATGCAAATACAAGGATTTTAACTCGGCTAAACCACTCAAGTTTAGTGGTTCTGAAGGAGCGACTGGGCTTCTTCAATGGTTCGAGAGCATTGAGAATACTTTTCGCCACGTGCAGTGTCCTGACAATCGCGAGGTCGAGTTTTCTTTGAGTGTGTTTCAGAAGAGGGCTCTCACATGGTGGAACGGGGTTATGAGAGACCGTGGTGCAGAAGTTGCTCTAGCACAGACATGGGCTGAACTCAGGGCCCTTATGATGAGGGAGTTCTGTCCTCGTCATGAACAGCTAGCGTTGGAGAAAGAGTTTGATAACTTGAAACAAGACAGTGGCGAGCACAGGGCATATACTGATAGATTTGAGGAGTTGAGTCTGCTTTGCCCAACAATGGTTACCCCACTCGACAAGGCTATCGAAAGGTACATCGACGGCCTACCTGACTCAGTACAAGACATCATTACTGGTAGTAACCCTGCCACACTCCGTCAGGCGATCGAGTTAGCAGCGACATTGACTGAGTCGTAGGTTCGAAAGGGAAAGCTGCATAAAAAGGGTGACAAGGGTAAGAAGCAGGCATTTGACAAGGAAGATAGCAAGAAAGGTCAAAACAAGAAGGGAAAGAATTCTGGAGGGTCTTGGAAGCGGAAGGCTTCCCAAAACTTTGCCGTTACTGCACAGGCCCAAGCTACACCAAATCAGCCTGCGCAACCACTAGCCAAGAAGCCATATCTTGGCACTGCGCCTTTGTGCAACAGGTGTAACAGCCATCACCTACCACATCTCCAATGTCGTCATTGAACTAACTGTGGGAGAATTGGTCATCTTGCCGCTACGTGCCGCATTCCTGTCAACCAGAACCAGGCAGTTCAGAACCAAGCCCAACAAGTTGCTCATCCTCTTGCTCAGCAACAAGGTCAAGCTGCACGACCTAACTTTCCTCCCGGTTCATGCTACAATTGTGGGGATCTGACCCACTACAGGAACCGGTGCCCAAGGCTAGCTAACCAGAACCAGAATCCAAATCAGAATCAGGCTCGAGGTCGAGTCTTCAACATGAATGCACAAGAGGCACAAGCGGACAATGAAGTGGTGAACGGTACGTTCTTTATTAATAATCAGCCTGCATCTGTTCTCTTTGATTCGGGTGTCGATAAGAGTTTTGTGTCTTTATCTTTTAAGCCATTGCTTCGAGTGTCTAGAACGAAACTAGGTAAACCTTTGACAGTAGAGGTTGCTAGTGGTGAACCCATTGTTCTTGATTCCGTTCTTCGCAACTGCCAGTTGAACCTTAACGACCTTCTTTTCCCTATTGACCTCACGCCTATGCAACTTGGAAGCTTCAACGTTATTGTGGGTATGGATTGGTTATCCAAGCATCGCGCAGAGGTAGTTTGTTTTAAGAAGATTGTTCGTGTGCCACTTTCGACAGGCGAGATCCTAGAGGTTCGTGGTGAGAAACCTGCCGGTGGTCTCAAACTCATGTCTTGTTTTAAAGCTCAGAAGTTTCTGCGAAAGAATTATGTGGCCTTCTTGGCACATGTCACAGCAGATAAAGGCAAAGGTAAGTCTATTCAAGATATTCCTGTTGTTCGGGATTATTCTGAAGTATTTCCTGAAGATTTACCTGGTCTACCCCCAGCACGCCAAGTCGAGTTCCGTATTGATCTCATACCTGGTGCAAATCCCATTGCCAGAGCTCCATATCGTCTTGCACCGTCCGAGATGCAAGAGTTGTCTAAGCAGCTTCAGGAACTCTCTGACAAAGGTTTTATCCGTCCTAGCTTTTCACCCTGGGGTGCTCCCGTTCTTTTTGTCAAGAAGAAGGATGGATCTTTTAGGATGTGTATCGATTATCGTGAGCTTAACAAGCTTACCATCAAGAATCGATATCCCCTACCTCGCATCGATGATCTCTTTGATCAGTTACAAGGTGCTTCTTATTTTTCGAAGATTGATCTTCGTTCGGGGTATCATTAACTTCGGGTGCATGAAGAAGATATTCCCAAGACAGCATTCTGCACTCGTTATGGGCATTATGAATTCACAGTCATGCCATTTGGATTGACTAATGCTCCTGCTGTTTTCATGGACTTAATGAATAGGGTCTGCATGCCTTATTTGGATCAGTTCGTCATTGTTTTTATTGATGATATCTTGATTTACTCCAAGACGCGAGCTGATCACGAGCAACATCTTCATCTTACTTTGGAACTCCTAAAGGAAGAGCAACTTTTCGCCAAATTCTCCAAGTGCGAATTTTGGCTTAAAGAAGTCCAATTTTTGGGGCATATTGTCAACAAACAAGGTATTCATGTAGATCCCTCCAAGATCAGTGCGATTAAGGATTGGGATACGCCTACTACTCCTACTGAAGTTCGATCTTTTCTTGGACTAGCGGGTTATTACCGCCGCTTCATTGAGAACTTCTCAAAGATTGCAGTTCCTCTAACTGCTCTAACTCAGAAGAACAAACCCTTTGATTGGGGATTCAAGCAAGAGGAAGCTTTTCAGCACTTGAAGCAAAAGCTTTGCGACGCGCCTGTTCTGACTTTGCCTGAGGGCAATGATGATTTCGTCGTTTATTGCGACGCATCTAAACTGGGTCTTGACTGTGTTCTGATGCAAAGAAACAAAGTTATAGCATATGCATTGAGGCAGTTGAAGATACATGAGAAAAACTACACCACTCATGATCTTGAGTTGGGTGCAGTTGTTTTCGCTCTAAAGATCTGGAGACACTATTTGTACGGTACAAAATGTGTGGTTTTCACGGACGACAAAAGTCTTCAGCATATCTTCAACCAGAAAGAACTCAACATGAGGCAACGACGTTGGGTCGAGCTTCTAAACGACTATGACTGCGAAATTCGCTACCATCGTGGTAAGGCGAATGTCGTAGCCGATGCATTGAGTCGTAAGGAACGTACTAAGATTCATTGTGTTCGTGTTCAATCTGTTATTCAAGCTCGATCCGATATCCAAGCATGCATTTCTCAGGCTCAACAATCTTGTGTTTCACAAGGTTTAATGGATAAGGAATTTCCCTATCACATAACACCTGCTCTGGAACTGAAGGATAATGGATCGTATTACTTCATGGACCGTTTGTGGGTCCCAAGCCAAGATAACCTTTACACCATGCTTATGGATGAAGCCCATAAGTCGCGTTATTCTGTTCATCCTGGCTCAGATAAGATGTATAAGGATCTTCGTATTCACTATTGGTGGCCTGGTATGAAGAAAGACATTGCCTTATACGTATCAAAATGCCTTACTTGTCTTAAGGTTAAGGCTGAACATCAACGTCCATCAGGTTTATTGGTGCAACCAGAGATCCCAGTTTGGAAATGGGAAAACATTACTATGGATCTCATTACTAAACTTCCGCGCACAAAGAAAGGTCATGATGCCATCTGGGTAGTTGTTGATCGTCTTACTAAGTCATCGCATTTCTTGCCAACCCGTGAGGATTTTCCTGCTGACAAACTTGCTAAAATCTATGTGGATGAAATTGTAGCTCGACATGGTGTTCCTTTGAACATCATTTCTGACAGAGATGCTCGTTTCACTTCTCATTTTTCGAGAACCATGCAATCTGCTATGGGGACCCAACTTAACCTGAGCACAGCTTATCATCCGCAAACGGATGGTCAATCTGAAAGAACAATCCAGACTCTGGAGGATATGCTTAGAGCTTGTGTGATCGAATTTGGTGGTAGTTGGGATTCACATCTCCCGTTAATTGAATTCTCCTACAACAACAGTTATCACACCAACATCAAAATGGCTCCTTTCGAGGCTCTCTATGGTCGAAAATGTCGTTCACCAGTCTGCTGGAATGAGATCGGCGAGGCTAAGCTTACTGGACCTGCTCTCATTTTAGAGACAACTGACAAGATTAAGAAAGTTCGTGATAACCTTTAGACAGCTAGAAGCCGTCAAAAGAGTTACGCGGACCCAAAACGCAAGCCCTTGGAATTTCAAGTCAGTGATCGAGTATTACTTAAGGTCTCACCTTGGAAAGGTGTGATCAGAGTTGGAAAGAAAGGAAAACTTGCACCTAGATACGTTGGACCATTCAAGATCGTCGAAAGAATCGGTAAGGTAGCCTACAGACTTGAGTTACCTCCTGAACTTGGAAATGTTCATCCAACCTTTCACGTGTCCAATCTCAAGAGGTGTTTAGCCGATGAGAACCTCCACATACCGCTTGACGAAATTCGTGTTGATAAAACACTGAAATTTGTTGAGAAGCCAGTGGAAATCATGGAACGTGAAGTCAAGTGGCTCAAACGCAAGCGCATTCCTTTGGTCAAAGTTCGCTGGGAAGCTAAACGTGGACCCGAGTTTACTTGGGAACGTGAAGATCAAATGAAGGCGAAGTATCCGCACCTTTTCCCACGAGTTTCCTCTAAATAAATTTCGGGACGAAATTTCCACAAGTAGGGGAGACTGTAACACCTGTGTCTGAAATCATAGTAAACAATTCAGTTATCAATAAAACAATGTTATTTGATCCCAATGTTTGTTTGGTTGTGTTTTACATTTTTCATGTTTTGACTTTTATGTAATTTCAAACCCTACATCGCTTTCTGGAGATTTATACGCAAACTGGTGCGTAAACATAATCAGTTTAATGCGACAAATACTCCGGAACTTCAACATATACTTAACATACCTTAAATAACCCTTACATAACTTTGAAATAAGTTTTGAAGGCTTTGGTATGGCAAAAACAAGTTAATTCGCTTACAGGGACTAAACTTGACAAACCCGAAACTTTGTAACGGTTAATTATGCTCACTAGAATGCACGATATAAATTTCATAAAGTTTCGTTATCGTACGAGAAAGTTATGATCAAATCAGTGTACAAGGGGTTAAAGCGTCAACGTTGAAGTTTAGGACCTTTCGGGTAACAATAAAGTTAACCGAGGACTTAACAAAGTGGGTAAATATCTTGAAGCCCTTATATGTCAAATTAGGGGGTTCAAATTGCAAGAAATAAGTTAGTTGGCCTTTCGGAAGGGCCAAGAGACGAGATGCAACAACTTGAAAACGTTTTTGCCTGATTACAAGACTGAGGCAGGCCGCGTAAAGGTTAACATGACTTTACGCGGGCCGCGTCAGACCATCAGATGCAGAAACTTTTGACAGCTGCCTGTTTTCGCGCATATTCGACCTTTAATCGATTTTCCTCATCTTGGATGGCCCCTAAACGACTCCTAAGCACTAGGGACACTTGTGGGAATGTTGTGGTCAGTTGTAGGCTTGTGTGTCAACATTTTGTGGTGTCGAAATCACTATAAAAGGCCAATGAGTTGCAAACATTGAACACGCCTCACTCCTGCATTTCTGGAGCATTTCTGGAGCACAAGTCTCCTCTCAAGTGATCTCTGGTCGTTCATAGGACTGCTGTAAGTTTGCCTAACCTTCCTTAGTTTAGTTTTTGCTTAGTTTTAGCTTAAAAGTCAAACCGTCGTAATTAACGGTTGACTTTAAGATTAATCACTAATGGACCAGTGATTTGTCGAATCAAAAGTAGTTATAAGTTGGTAATTATGTGGGTAATAAACCTTAAAAGGGTTCCCCCTGATTCCCACTCTAACTTGGCCAAAAGTCGGGTCAAACTTGGTAATTAAAAGTCAACAGGATACTTAAATTCTAATTTATGCATAATTAGCAATGCAGAACATATACGACCTGTTTTATAACTTGGTAATTAGTGTAAGAACATGTCTAAACATGTTCAACCCGACAATTTCTTGTTTAGACCCTGTTCGGAACCGAAAGTCGCATAGTTTGACTTTTGCTTTGACTTTCAGTTCTGACCCGTTTAGGCATGTTTTAGAAATACCTCAGAGCTTTAATTGGACTAGGTTACATACTAGTATAACCCTCTGTGATTATACACCTTGGTTCATTAGTTATCCAATTAATATGCATGTTTCCGTTAATTGCTCATATGTTGACAATTATGCCCTTTTTACCTTAAAACGTGATTTTTGAAAATGTAAAAGAGTAGAAACCTTTGTTACTGATATATAAACTTGTATCCAAAATTTGAGATCAATGGTGGTGTAGATTGAGAGTTATGCTCATTAGCGCAAAATGAAAGCTTTATGTTAATTAAATGGCGTAATTAGCGTATAGCCTAGTTAAGCCTACTTTTGGATATCAAACTTATTACCCACTAATGTAATATATTATTTTGGGATTTTTAAAGATTTTTAATAAATTTTAGGCTGAGCATAACTTATAGTCAAAGGGTTAATCCGGTAATTGTCGGTTTTGCCCTTACGGGCTATAAAATGAGTTTTACATATCTAAACGACTCCAAACCTTTTGCTACTGATCTTAAATGATAAATAAATTATTTTAAGCCTTCTGGAATAATAAAAATATCAGATTTAGGTATATTAACCCGGAAACGGCTCCTAATCGCCTTTCTAAGCGTTTTTAACGCATAGTATGTACTAGAACTATTTTAGACATACAAGGGTCGATACCTACTGATGTTTTAGGTAAATTATAATGTTTTAACAGTAAGCAAAAGTTTTTTAACTCAGACTTCAGTTTTGAGCTTTACGGCTTATGTGAAATTACCAAAATGCCCCTACGGTGCATAGTTTGTGTTTAAATTCGTTTCGGGCATAATAAAAGACATCTTACTGATGTCACAACATATTTGAAGCATATTAACTTAGGAAAACTGTATATGGCTCTTACGAATACCCGTTACGCTTGTTACGCGTTCGGTTCGGTTTATATAACTAGTTTACATAAATTAGCCGAAGCGGGTCAAACCTTATCGGTTTTATCTAGAAATCCAGAATGTGTAATGAAATACCCATATTAAACAAGTCTTCAAACTTGTCGGTCTAAATCACATTCTATCCGATCTTCCGATTTAGGTCCGGTTTATTAATGTAGTTACCTATATTAGGTGACGTTTGATATCCGTGATCTCTAGCTTTGCTTGGTGGTTATCTTAGGACTTCTGAGCAATCTCAAGTGAGTACATAGACCCCCTCTTTTACTGTTTTCAAACTGTTTTGGGGTAAAACACATGTGCCTACTTGTTACTTTCGTGCTTTTCACGCTTTCATATCATATGCTTGTTATGTTCATTAGTACATTATAGTACATGAGTTCATTACATTTTATGCTATGTATGTCCATTGTGTGCATACTTAGTACATTGTTCTACATTACATTTATGCTATGTATGTTAACTGATAGCATGCTAGCACATTGATTTACATGACTTTTCTGCTTTGTATGTTAACGTAGCATACTTAGTACATTGTTTTCATATAACATGTTCACTTTTGCTATGACATTTGGTTTGCACAAACGAGACTATTATACGTTCATTAACATTAGCTACGCCGCTCGGTAGTAAGTACTGGTACCATAGGACTTGACAAATCCCATTCCTGACATCTCGGGTTTGTTTGGATGTAAGGAATGACTGAATCCGAAAACATTTCTTTTGATAACCTTGACTAA
This sequence comes from Helianthus tuberosus, assembly GCA_030545235.1. NCBI lineage: Eukaryota > Viridiplantae > Streptophyta > Magnoliopsida > Asterales > Asteraceae > Helianthus > Helianthus tuberosus. Next base: position 24,747 of record JARYGA010042999.1, read on the forward strand.
AAGGGTTATCCGACTGTCTCAAGGCTTGAATGTATGCGTTAACTCACCACATAAATGTTTGTATCAATGTAACATGCATTAGTTTGCAAAAACATAACTTTTTGATATATTCAAAATACTTTGTTTTGTACATTTCTACATTTAGATTATGTGACAATACTTTACTTACAATACATAACATTTGTTACACATTACTTGACTACATTTGGACTTTTAAACATTTAACATGGCTTATACAAGGACTTTTTGACAATTGGTTTAAACATGGACTTTATACATTGGTGGTTTGTTTAAGTGATTTAAGTAACGAGGCGTGTGTAATATGATACAAGCATGGTGGATACGTCGCTAGTACTTCCTATATATAAGTGTTTGTATGGTATTACATATCGTAGCGTTATTTGAATCATTTCAATTTAGACATATAACATTTTATACAAATAACCTATCTTTCACAAGACATTGCTTTACAAATAACTTACTTTATACAACACATTTTACTTGGTTATACATTTAATCACACATTATTCTTTTATTTATACATATCATCTGATCTTATCGCTTTTTAAACAATTTACAAAACAAAACAATTTACAAGGTTCATGACTGACTTTTGCTAAACAACTTTTTCTAAACTTATAAGTCATGAATCCTATTTTCACAAAACCTATGTATCTCACAGGCATTTTTATGTTGACGTACCTATTTTCACATGTGTTTTCAGGAGCTTTTGCATAGGATGATGATCGTGACACTAGGGCGGACCTGTGCCTTAGAGACATAAAATGAAGATAGACTTAGTTTAATTATGTTATAAACTCTTTGATTCCTGTTTAAAACAATGTAACCTTTATGTTGATAAATAAAATACAACTTTGTATGCCATGGTTATGAAACAATTAATTCTGTTACAACACTCCCCGACGTTTTTCGCCACGTTTTGTATGTTATTCGTGGTCGGGGTGTAACATAGGGGCCTCTTGGTCATTTGATGAAAGTTGTACATGTGAAGGAATGAGAGGGCAGAATCCCGCCGTAGGATACGGTGGGAGTCCTGTAACCTATGGCTAGTGTGATCTGTTAAAGAAGCAACAACAGGTTGAAACCGTAAGCTACGGCTTGGATGCGTAACCTACAGTTGGCATTATCTGATTTTAGCAGCAAAGGTGTACAGTAACCTATGGTCAGAGGACCATAGGCTATGGCGGGATTAAACGGGGAGTGCATGCCTTGACTTTTTGACGGGGATTAAAAGGCTTTTAAAAACCCTAACTCAATGATTCCTTCAACATACAAACTTAGCGGGGTAAGAACACAATTTTGGGATATTATTCATCTCTCATCATCATATTTTCTCACCAAGATCAAGAGAATGAAGATGTAACTGATCGCCATTCACGTTTCTGAAGATCAGTTGACCGAGATGAGCGGCTAATCCTTTAGTGGTTTCCTCCAGATGGAGGATTCTTGTAAGTAGACAATTTTATGTGTTTTTTTATTGTGTTTGAACATGGTAATCTAAGCAATCGATGCTTTTTACCATTTGATTCAATTGATTGGATTGTAACGATTGGTTTTACTTTAATTCTTAATTCTAATTCATTCAATTCCCTAGAATTCTGGCAATTGGGATATATTTGATAGGGGTTTTGGTTGGTAATTTCAATTGACTATTTATACGATAACCTTTCGTTGTTTTGCAATCGAAGTAAGTAGTCTTTAGATAATCACAATCGATTAGTTGAGTTATGTAATCATGTTTATGTGATTTTAACAATCAAACACACAATTAAATCTATTTTGAATATGAAATCTGGAGGAACCAATTTTTTCTCTTATTGTTACAAATTCATTTTAGTAATTCTTAGCTTAATCAAACAATCAAACAACCTATTTTTACATTTTTGCAATTAGTTTCTTTATACTTAATCAACAACATTTTCCACCACATTCCTCTGGTTCGATACCCTATTTACACTATCTACATAGTTATTTAGGTTTTGCATGACACTCACGACAGTCATCAATCCAATAAATTCTAAACCTTCAGTTTTTCAAACTGAGCCAACTCTTCCTGCAACGCTTCACACCACGAGCTATCTTTCAAAGCCATATGGTAATTCTTTGGCTCGTCTATGAAATGAAACATTCATGCAGGCTTAAGCTGTAGATCTCCTACTGTTATGGAGAGCATATATGTTACACCTAACAACAAATTCAATGCACCTAGCACATCTTTTATCAGCAGGTTTAGATTGTACCGCAATGTTTGCCACGAAAGCTTGATCTGCACCTTCTGCATTACTTGCTGTATTCTTTACCAATTCTTTGTCAGCAAAACGTTGCATTTCTTTATTCATGATTTTAAACTCAAACCGACTGCTACCTTCTTATTTCCCTTCCTTCTCTTTTCTTTATTCTTCCTCATTTTCTTTCCTTAAACTTTCTTCAGCTTCATTAGCTTTATCCATCTCTAGCTTTTCACTTAGAATTTCAGCCACCACAATTAATTCTTCAACATTTGCATCTTCAAGGCTAGCTTCAAAATCTTCTTCAACGATTTCTTCTATGAACACTTGTGTAACAATAGCTCCAGCCAAGTCTTCCAGCACAATACCCCAATCATGTGGTTCTTCTCTTGATTGAAGTGGTTGTACCACCAAGGCATTGTTGGACAATGGCGTAAGATTATCTGCTAAAGTTGCATGAGTGGTAGAAGAGGTAGTATTTGATGGAGTGTTGTTAGATCTTCATGAACTTCCATGAATTGTGTTGTTTTCTCTCTCTCTTTTCAGTTTACGACATTCTCTAGCGTAATGGCCGTAAATACTGCAATTGTAACACTTCACTTTAGTCATATCTACGCCCATGCATGTTTTTGTGTGTCCTCCAATAAATTTCTTCCCAGTTTGTTGAAGAAACTTCTTTGCTCTATGAACCAATAGAGCCATATTCAACTGTAAGTTGAGCTCTTCCATCTCATCTTGGTTAATTTGATTGAAGTCTTCATCAAGACTTGAAGGTTCAACAAGTTTTCCAAGAGCAAAATTTTCATATCTTGTCATGAATGAGGCTAAAAGACCCATATTTTCTTAAATGAGTTTCAGGCAGCGTGGGTTAATTTTTGGAACATTAATATTCTGAGGAATATGTCTTGTACTTGTATTTAATAATGATGAAGTTCCTTGAAAAGTGTGTGAACCACCAGCAACACCTCCACTGCTATTACAAACATACACAATTTGATTTGAAGATTTACCTTGATTACTATTATCTGAGAAAAGACCAACACCAGGTCCACTGCTCTTATCTGCTGGCTTAGCCCTATATAAAGAAGTATCTTGTAGTTTTTCAAAATCGGAATCCTGATCCTCCATACTCCAAGCGTATCCTTTCATCTTCTAAATCGCTTGTTCAAGTGTAAGATCTTCATAAAGCGGACTCTCGTTAATTAAGGCAGTGAACATATTCCATTGTTTGGGTAAACAATTTAAAAAATTTTCAACTTTTTCAAATTTTATACATAAACCTAACTGACTTCGATCAAGTTCACTCAAAAGATGATAAAACCAATTAATAACATCATCAAAAGATTCATTTTTCATTGCTTTAAACACAACAAATTGTGTTTTAAGAAGATCTACCCTTCTTTTCTTGAACAACTCATTCCCTTCATATCTTTCACTTAGGCTATCCCACAAATCCTTCAAAAATCTTTCTTGCTAAAAGTGTGAAAATTGATTGAGGTAGTGACATAGCTATAATTTATATAGCTTTTCTTTGCATTCGTGGTATATTTTCTATTCATCGGTTAAATCCATGTAACTTGTAATTGTTAGGGTTTGAATTGGAGGAGATCTGAGACCCGATGTCATGCAAAACCACATTTTTAGATCCTTGGCTTTAATGCATCTCTCAAAACATTCTCATACATAAATTACCGACTGCGGGGTTTTATCGCAAGGCGTGTAACGTACCAGGATCTAGCCACTAATCATGTCGAACTAATAGTAAACAGTATTAAATACAATCATCATGTCCAACAAGAATAGTGAATTCCAAAATAAACATTTCATACAAAAGTATGTATTTCAACAGAAGCAAAAGTAACTGTTTCAAAACAACCGAAACCATATTGTTCTAAAATGCATAATACCAAATGTCCTCATCAAACAGCACGCCCCATGACACTTCAAGCTCCTCAGACTGCAAGTTCATGCGCATCGATGTACCTAACAACTTGCAAAGCATGCAGAAGAGTGTCAACATAAAGTTGGTGAGTCCACTGGTTGTGTTCAACGTAAATAATGTAAATGTTTAGCTTTAAAGACATGTCATGGAATATTAAACTCGGTACTGTTATGACTGACTATGATTCTTGTGTCCTCATCAATGTCTATCAATATTGATCCACAATGATTAAGGTCCTTAGTTCACAACCGACTCCCCGAGTACGGCGCGAGGTTTGTTAAACCTAATAGCGCTATCAACTAAAACCCTGTTGCATCCCACGACAACTAGCTCAGTAATAAGTAGGGACTTACATGATAGAGATTGAGTTTATCCGCTGACATCGAAATTAAACTACAACATTTATTAAAAAGTATTCCTCCCAGAAATAATGGTTTGTCCCCCCCGGGACGCATGCTTGTGGAAGAGTAGTGAACCCACCTTAGTTTGCTCGGTATGTGTTAACGTGCTTCAAACGTGTTAATAAAGTGTTAGGTATGTTACACGCGACCTAATGTACAATGACGGGTAAGTTTGTATACATGTAGGGTTATGCAATACCCTAAGTGTCCAAACAATCAGGTGTTTAATGTGACCAAGTTAACAAGTTTAACATACAGTGGATTCCTCTAGTTAGTGACATGTAGTGTGATTTTGAGAAAGCTCGGACATCACACAATCTTCAAAAACTCGGATAGTTATAATTTAGACTAAACTCGGACTCCTGAACTCCTGAGAAACTCGGACATATTCAAGTTGATAAACTCAGATATATTGTTTTATCAATAAACTTAGATATATTGTTTTATTAACAAACTCGGATATATTGTTTTATTAATAACCCAAATATATTGTTTTATTAATAAACTCAGATATGTTGTTTCATTAATAAACCCGGACCCTAGAGGCCTTTTACCCAGACTCAAAAAACTCGGACTCACATAAAGAAACTCAGACCCACATAAAGAAACTCGGAACTAGCATCTAAACTCGGAAACTAGCATGTAAACTCGGAAACTAGCATGTAAACTAGAAAACTAGCATGTAAACTCGGAACCAATCATATCATAAACTCGGTCATCAAAGGGCATGATAAACTCGGACAGCGTAGACATCTTATATATAAACTCAGACATGCTCTCTTGATCACTTAATACATAACTCGAAAAATTATTCACGGACTAAAAATTATTCTCGGATTAACAAATGCACAGTAACACGGAATAAGCAAAAATTCACAGTTTTTCAATGTAACAGTTACACTTCTACGATCAAACCCTAATCTCAACAATGTTACGAACCAAATCAACAGTTTAGCAGTTCTCATATCTCAATAGCATCTCCAACATCTAACAACAACTATACATTCAATCAGGCATGATCAACTAACCACAGATCGATTGTTTGGATATCTAGAGTTTTGCATGGAATCAAGAAAATAAAGATATCAACATATAACATAAAACACTTACCTTTGATTCGATCTAGTGTTTGTTCTTGGTGGATTGAAGATAAGTGGTTTGGTGATGGTGTGTGCGAGATTTATGTCGCCAAGAGTGATCAGAGAAACCAACTACCGTATTGAGTGAGATTATGGGGAGTTTAGGGTTTGATAGTTTTATTATAATTTCTATATTAACCATAAAACACCCTTAACGGTATAACTTTTACACAAAATCACATAACATCTTGCAGTTTGCAGTTAAAACATATAATTCATGTATTTGTCATGCAACGTATAAGTTTCGTATAAACTGTTCGTTTACATTAATTATTCGTGTTAGTCACCAATGTTCGAGAATTAACTTGTGTGTGTGTTCCGGTAATTCCCCGAATTACCAATGTAGACTCATTTAACTCACCCTAGTTAAATGCAGTACTATGAATGAATGACTAAACTAAGTGTGGTTAGGTTAAAGTATTAACATGAAATTGCGGGTTGTCACAAAAATGGCCTTTCCATTCAGGATAGTCTAATTCATGCAGCAAGACCAGAGGTTTATCGCTGCTCCTAACTTCGTTATTGTGCTTAATATTTTGAACAACCGCAGTCAGATTGTTCGCCATGGTTTAATAAATTTTAAGGATCGTAGGTTTTGATTTCAACAATTGCTAACACTTTTTAAAAATCTCACAAGTCCGGAGAGAATCAGAGACTTAATATACCCAGATCTATAACCTGATTGAACAAACTCAGAATCTAACAACAAATCCGGACCAGAAACCT
>JARYGA010043000.1:0-40107 GCA_030545235.1 Helianthus tuberosus
TTAAATACAACTTCGTTATCAATAAATGTATACCAAAATATCGATGGCAAAATTAGAGAGAGTTAGGTATTAAGTTATTTGTGTGTCCATAATAGTGAAACTATTAACAATTTAACATGTTTAGTTTAAGTCATTGCGACGTGTTTTTATCATTTTATAGATTTAACTTACTTTTTGATGCACTAAATAATTATCTATACCCAAGTAAAAGTTCTATTTTTTAAGCATCCTATTAAAGGAATGTCAGGTTATTAATCTATCTGGAATTATATAGTTAGCTGTATTCATAATGAGGAAAAAAATATAATAAAACTCTAGTGTGTTAATCCTATTATCTATTTAGATCTTTTTACACAAACATTTGTTTATTAGTAATATACTCTAACCCACTTTACCAAATGTATAGATATTTGCATTTTCGTTTCAAAACTAAATTGATATAGACTTAGGGCTGTAAACGAACCGAACGAACACGAACAAGGCCTTGTTCGTGTTCGTTCGTTAAGGAAATAAATGTGTTCACGAACGGTTCATGAACACTTACCGAACAGGATTTTATGTACGTCTTCGTTCATTAAGGAAATGAGCGTGTTCGCGAACGGTTCACGAACACAAAAAAATTTGGCGAACGCGGCGAAGGATAAAGATAGATGGCCCAGAGAGTAGCACTTGAACTTGAATCCCTTAATGTAGAACGGAGGTCAATCGTATTCGCCGATGTAAATAATGAGAAATGAAAGGGAAATGATGCATATACAAGGTGAAAGTGAGTTTCCTAGTTTCATTGTTAGCGTAATAAAATAAATAAAAGTTTAATAATATAAAAAGTACAAATAAAATATAAGAAAGTACAAAGATCTTCAATTAAAACACAAATATACGAACATAAAGAACGCAAATCAATGAATGTTCACGAACACTTTACCGAACGTTCACGAACACAATCGAACGAACGAGACCTCCGTTCATGTTCGTTCATTTAACTAATCAAACGAAATTTCTTGTTCATGTTCGTTCGTTTATAGCCTAAGTATTCTTTTAGGTCACTAAATTTCTATATTATTATAACATTAGCATTTAAGTTATCCATATATACTGAGATAAAAGTAAAAGTAGGTTAATATTGTTGTACGTTTTAGTTTTAAGAGTGATATGTACGTTTTAGTTTTAAGAATGATATGATGCAAGGCCTATATTAAATTATATGTAAAATAATTGAGTACAAATTTCATCAATGTATTATTGATGGGCATAACATAGCTAGAGCCGCATGTTCTCATAAGACTCTTGGGTGTGGGTTCAGAAAAGCCTGCGGGGAGCAGACGTGGAGGGGGACTCCGATAGGGAACACTGCCCCCCTAACATCGGTGCAATCATTCATCCCGAAACTGCTTCTCTCTCTCTCTCTCTTGATTCTCCATCTCTCTCTCTCTCTCTCTCTTTATATTATTGGATGGGGATGGATTGGGAACCAGAACAATGTTGGATATTTTAGTGTAATTTGAGATTGCGCGTGACATTCAAATAAGAATGCACGCTTATTTGAATGTCATCGGGACTAACAGGGGATCCAAGGGGGCAGCTGTAACACCTCGTAAAATCGTGTCCAATGATGTGTTGACACGTGTAATGAATCATAATAAAGTCAAACGTTGACTATGAGGGACTAATTTCGTCAAAATCAAAAACTATGAATATAGAAGGACTGAAAGTGTCAAAATGCCTAAACTAGGCCTCTGAGTGACCTTTTAACATACTGAGAGCTTCATTATGTTTCATCATATTCTCGGGAATGCCTAATATTGGCTATGCAAGGCTTTTATGCCAATAAGTGAAATTGCGCGCAAGTTTGTAACTTTGAGGGGTTAAAAGCGTCAACATGTTTAATTACACCTCTGAATGACCTTTTGACGAACCCGAAGCATTACGATGTGCAATCGTACTCTCGAGAATGCCTAATATGTGCTACATAGGGCTTTGATGCTATTAAACATCAATACGCGCAAGTTTACACGTTAGAGGGACCAAAAACGTCAACATTGGATAATCCACCTTTGAATGACCTTTTGAGCGAACTGGAGCATTGTAATATTTGAACATACACTCGGGATACCTCATATGAGCCATGGAAGGCTTTAATGCCGATAAATGCTATTAAGCGCAACTTTACGCTTTAAAAAGGAATAAAAGCGTTAAACATGTGAAATCACGCTTCGTGTGACCTTTTAAAAGAACCGGGAACTCCACAATGATTGATTATGCTTCCTGGTGTGCCTAAGACTGATCATTGATGATATGGTACCTTATTTTTATCATAATACATAAACGTGAAGTTTTGGGCCATTTATGTCACGTTTGGAAGTTAAAAGTGATTCAGAAAGAGACAAGGACTAATATTGTAAAAACCTGAAACATGCTTGGGCTGGTTGGGCTTGAAATCGGACCATAAGCCCAATGGGCTGCTATTTTCGTGGCCATTTAAGAAATCAGCAACATATAGTGTTGTTTAAGAAACAAATGAAAGAAACAGGGACCAGATCTGCATGCCTCCAAACTTATAATCTGGCCCAGACATCCAGGCGGGCCGCGAAGACCTGGGCCGCCTTCTACGCGGGCCGCGTGGACAGCAGATCAGCAACAACATTTTTCTTTTGCTGTTATTCGATTCCTTGCTCACCACACAATAATCAAAACCATTTTTAACAATTCAAGGGGCACTCTATACACATGTAAGCATCTGATTAACCCTCCCAAACACATGGCACATTCTAAGAACTTTCCAAAACCTATAAATAGGATGAAGTTCATCCATTTCCATTGCCATTTATCATTCTATCATCTTATCCTTTAAACCTGGAGCTCCTGGACTGAATGGAACTTATTTTCTTGTAGAAAAGATAGCTAGGACCCTTTGTAAGTGTCTTAGCCCTCTCATTAGTTCCGTTTTAAGTTTTAAAAACCGAAAAGTCAAGTTATCGTAAATTAACTTTAACTTTCAGTTTAAACTCTCATGGTCCAGCCATTGATCGAAATAAATGTGGGTATGTGACCATATTTAGGTAGGTGATTAATCCTTAAAAGGGCACCTCCTAATTCCTTCGTTTGCTTAGTTAATTGTCGGGTCAACCCGTTTAGGTAGAAAGTCAAACTTGGTGAAATTATGAATAATAATCAAAACCATAGATACAAAGGTTATAAATTATATTTTAACACTCTAATAACTTGGTAATTACTATTAGAACATGTGTAAACATGTTCAACCCGGCAATTATGAGTTTAGGGTCGGTTCGCAACCGAAAGTCGCAAAAGCTTGACTTTTGCTTTGACTTTCAGTTCTGACCCAATCTAGCTTAAATCCCTTATGTTTTAAGCTTCCATTAGGACCGTATTATGTTGTAGTATAACCCCCTAAGGTTATATTACCTGGTCCTTAGTAGTTTGAATTATATGCTAGTTTCCGTTATTATGCTTATAAATGCCCATTTTGCCCTTTTGACATATGAATGAGATTTTTAGAAATGTGAGAGGACAAAAACCTTTGTTACTGATATATAAGCATGTCCCGAAAATTTCACATCAGTTCTTGGTCTCAAATAGGAGATATGCTCGATATCGTAAATAGAAGTTTTTTATTAATTAAATTGCGATATCTCGCATAAGGCCTGTTTAAACTTGAATTTTGACTCAAAACTCATTACGTACTATTAAGATATTATTTTTAGGGATTGTTGGAATTTTTGATCAGATTATAAACTGATCATATCATAGAGTTCTTGTATTATTCGGTAAATGACGATAATACCATTTTCATGCATAAAATGAGATTTACAAATGATTTGAATGCCAAACCTTTTCCTACTGATTTCATATATTAAATAAATTATTTTGAGCATTCAAAACTGATCAAAATCTCAAATTTCCATAAAACTCCTTAATTATCGTCAATTAGTGATTTTTACGCTATTTAGGTGCATAGTTTGGTTTTAAACCATAATTAACACCTAAGACTTGTTACCTACTGAATTTTTAAACAAATTTTAATATTATTACAGTTGGTATAAGTCGTGAACTCAGACTTCCAAAAATGTCCGTAAAAGCATATGTGAAATGACCAAAATACCCTTTCGGGGCATAATTTGGCCATAAATGGTAAACCTCACATATGTATGATATCTTACTGATGTAATGTGATAAAATAAATATTTTTATTGATTACCAAAGACCAGAACCTCGGTTTGCTTTAAAACCTCTTTTATAAAGGGTAAAATGACCAAAATGCCCCTACGGGACTTAATTTGGTTTTAATTACTTTTTGGGCATATATGTTAACATCCTACTGATGTATTAACATATTCTAAGCATAATAACATATGGGACTTGTATATGGTTCATTTGGTTGCCCGTTACGCATCTACGCGTTCGGATCGGTTTATGTAACTAGTTTACGTAAGTTTACCAAAACGGGTTTAACCTTATCGTTTTTATCTCAAAATCCGGAATGTGTTTAGTTTACCCATATTATACAAGTATCCAAACTTGTTGGGTCTAAATAACATTCTATTCCGGTCATCGCTTAATCTAGCGTATCGTACCGCTTTAGATACTTTAAAGCTAGCCGGTCTAAGTCTACGACTTAAATAAAGACCATTAGCATTCTGAATTGGTTATATATTACCATCACTCCAGACTAGAGCCACCCGGTAAAAGCTACCTGCATTTAGATAGATTGGATACGACTGAGTTATTTTGCTGTGAATCAAGTATTAGCTCAGGTAAATACTTTTAACTTATTTTCCCTTATACGGGCTAGGGATATGGTATTATAATAATACCACTTGGTCGGGTATGAAATCATTTAATCGGATTGTGATTAATAAATTTACATAACCCGTTTTAATCTGTCTTGTTTGATAACATAAACATTGGGGGTTAATTCGACCGTGTCCTGGATATCCTCGGCTCATTTAAGTTATTAATTGTCACACCCCAATATTTCCACGTTTCACCGGTGGACTCGGTAGGGAAGTATCGTGACGTAGTTGATATCATCATAGTCAAACAACACAATATATAAATGCACAGCGGAAGCAAAAGATAAATATATTACATTCCGAATATAAAGTAATATCAAAGTATTACAACGGAAAGTAAAGGATCCACAGGCGGATCAAATAAAAGAAACTGTTCAACAGACTTTAGGCATCTAGAACTTGCAAGATTCCTTATTAACGCCCTGAGCTTCCAGCCAATTACGTTCAGTACCTGTCACTTAATCTGGAACAAAGGTTTTTATTAACCTATTAGATTAAAACTGTTCGATTAAAAGGTTTCTACACCCGACCAAGCGGTATTTTTTTTATAATACCGTATCCCAAGCCCGTATAAGGGAAAATAAGTTAAAAGTATTTACCTGAGCTAGCAATGTAATTTATACTCAGCCGTATATTCAAATCAGCAAGCACAAGTACTTCTACTGGGGCTCTTAATCTGGAACAAAGGTTTTTATTAACCTATTAGATTCCTAAAGGGTCTTATTTAAGTCGTAACTTAGACCGGTTAGTTTTAAGGAAAGGTTTACGGTTCAAAACGCATGATTAAACGAAGACCGGAATAGAATGTGATTTAGACCCGACAAGTTTGGAGACTTGTATAATATGGGTAAACTAAACACATTCTGGATTTTGAGATAAAAACGATATAGTTTGACCCGTTTCGGCTAATATATGTAAACTGGTTACATAAGCCGATCCGAACGCGACAAGTGCGCAACGAGTAACCAAAAGAGTCCTATACAGGTTCCCTACATTAATATGCTTTAAATATGTTGTAATATCAATAGGATATCTTCCATTATGCCCAAAACGAGTTTAATCTCAAAATAAGCCCCGTAGGGGTATTTTGGTCATTTTAAAGATTATAAAAGAGATTAATTAAAATTCTGAGATTCGGGTCCGAATACATCAGTAAATAACTTATTTTATTAGGTCATATCAGTTGGTAATATGTCTTATATGACAAAATGGTTTTAAACTCAAACTATGCGTTTAATACGCGTATAAAGCCGTTTTAAGCGATGTACGGGTTAAAATAGGATTCTAAGTTTTCTGATCAGTTAAATAGGTTTAAAACACTTCATTTATTATTTAAAATCAGTAGCAATTGGATTGGTATCAAAAGGATTTGTAAAACTCATTTTATGGCCTAGAAGGGTATATTCGGTATTTACCGAATCAAGGCGGTAAACCTAGCTTATGATCAGTTTAAAAATAATTAAAAATCTTCAAAAATCCCAAAATATTATATTACATCAGTGGGTAAAAGGTTTGGTGTCAAAAATTGGGTTTAGATAGGCTTTACGCTAATGACGCCGTTTAATTACTAAGAAGCGTTCTAATTACGTCATTAAGCATAACTCCTAATCTAGACCTCCAACTGATGTGAAAATTTAGGGACATGTTTAATAATCAGTAACAAAGATTATTGTCCTTTCAAATCTTCAAAAATCTCGTTTTATGATCATAAGGGCATTATGGTCAATATTTAAGCACTTAACGGAAACGTCGGACAATTAAGGATTCAAGTGGTATAAACGCAGAGGGTTATACAAACATGTAACTAGGTCCTAATGGAACTTTAAGGCATGTCTAAACCTATCAAAACCGGGTCAGAACCGAAGTCAAAGCAGAAAGTCAAACTATGCGCCTTTCGGTTCCGAATCGATCTTAAACAGAAAGTTGTCGAATAAAACAAGCTTAGACAAGTTCTTATACTTATTATCAGGTTATATGAATGATAAAATAGATTACACGCCTTTTACTTCGTTAATTATGCGTTAAATCAAAGTTTACATTTCTGTTGACTTTTTTCTAATCCTCTTTGACTCGACAAACGACCTAGTTAGAACGGGTATCAGTGGGTGCCCTTTTAAGGGTTTAAAGCCCACATAATTACCAACTTATAACTACCTTAAGTTTGCCTAATCGCTGGACCATTAGTGATTAATCGTTAAGTCAAACCGTAATTACGACGGTTTGACTTCTAGGCTATAAACTAATCAAAACTTAATTAAGAGAGGTTGAGGATACTTACCAAGGTCCTAATGATGATTAGAGATGCTTAGGAAGTGGCCTTGAGTTCCAGAAATCCTCAGATGTGAAGTTTGGAATGAATGATCAAATGGTGCAACAAAGTGGGTTCTTATATAGGAGTTTAGATTGATCAAGATCATGCCAAACAAAGTCTACAAGTGTTATGGGATCATCCCAAGTGTCCCTAGGCTAGTATAAGGCATCAAACAAGCCCCTATAATCGAAAAATGGCAAGTTAAGTCGGTTAAACCGGCTGTACTGGCTGCTGCCTGTGTTTTCTGCATCCGCAGGTGGGACGCAGCCCGCGTAAGATATTGTTAACTCTTACGCGGCCCGCCTGAGCCTTGTCTTCAGGTTTTCCATTTTTCGTTTATTGCACTTTTAGTCCCCGGTCCTTCTAAACATCGTTTTCACATTATTTCTTGCATTATAAGCCTTTAATATTGACATATAAGGGCTTTAAGACTTATACCCACTTTATGAAGTCCTTGAACACTTTGTGTTTTCCCGAAAAGTCATAAATTTCATCGTTGACGCTTCTAACCCCTCGAATACGAATTTTTTCATAACTTTCTCATACGATAACGAAACTTGGTGAAATTTTTATCACGCATTTTAGTGAGCATAATTAATCGTTACAAGGCTTCGGGTTTACTAAAAGGTCACTCAGAGGTATATCTTAAACATGTTGACACATTTAATCCCTGTAGTTTGAAATCTCTTACTTTCTTTCACAATTAGCTTCGTATGATCCATGATTCATCCGTTTAAGGATATAAACATCATGTAGGGTTACTGTAAAGTATATTTATTCATTGTTGACGTTTTAAACCCTTATATTCACATAGTTTCCATGCTTGTCAACTTTAGTCCCTCTAGAGTATTCTTTCACACGTTCAAGCTTATGACACGTGTCAATACATTATAGGACGTGAATTTTCGAGGTGTTACATCCTCACCCCCTTAAAAGAAATCTCGACCTTGAGATTTGCTAAAATGATGGAAGTACTTTTTGTCGCATAATGGACTTAACTTCTATAACATATCTGGAGTCTTTCCAAGCTCCCAAGGTGACTCCTATATTAGGTACATGTATCCTTTTGGAGCTTCTTAACCTGTCGATCCTCAGTCGATACAGGACGCTCATTACATCATAAATCTGCATATCATTATGTGATAGTGCTTCTTGACTTATTGGCGAAACATATCCTTCAGTCACTAGTGTGTAATGTATTGCGAGCTCCGCTAAGCTCCTTAAATAGGTTTGAGCTTATAAGCTACTTGATTTTGATACATTCGATTTCCTTCGAATGATTCTATATATTCAGAGCTTAACTAGCCTGATGATTTAACAAATTTGGCACACCCTTCCTGGGTGATATCTTTTGTTGAACCTTATTCCTTAACAAGAACTTAGGAGGTTTGCTATTTTCATAAATCCTTGATTTTCTGCCGAATACTGGTATCTTACAGATGATTATGAATTTGAATGATCTTATTTGTTATTTCCAAGGCAACTTTCAGATCCTGATATTTGGACTTACCAATCTATCGTCTTAACAATAGATGTTTAACATTCCATCCATACAAGGTCTCCCAAGGAGCAGCCTTAAAACTTACATATCAATTATTATTATAGGAAAGCTTATCTTAAGGTAGGATGGTTATCCCAACCATTGTTTAACAATAATCTTAAGGAATAGCTAATCCTTATAGCTAGTTGAATAACTCAATGATCCTGGGTAGTTGATGGCGATTCTTAGTCATTGTCTAAATAGGGTTGCGATGATGAATGCATAAGCAGAATGAACCGTCTATCTTTATCTAACAATATCAAACTCTCGAAATATCGAGTTAGGTTATATGAATCTCCTATCTTAAAATTTACTTAATCAGGGTTTCGATTATTCCATAATCAACACGGAGTTCTTACAACACTCCAACCCAAAGCGGGATGTTAATCTTAACTCTACTTGCCTCTAGGGAGGTAAACAGGGTAAACTTAGGAGAAGATAACCAAGATACAAGGAGGTTACAGAGATTTTTCCAAGTCTTAGGCTCCAGTTCATTCATCCTTGCTTGTGCCAAATGAGTGACACATTTATGTTATGAGTCCGCAGATTCCTTTACCAGGAAACATTTATTTGGAAAAATTCTATTTTCTAGATATCTTCTTTGAATGCCATTAGTTGACTTTAGTACCATATGATCATTGGGATATCTTTGGGGTTCCATGCATTAAACCTCCATACTGATCAGGCATGGAAGTAATCTATGGAACATATTAAGATACACCAATCCTCATATGGCGCTTTTGTCATACCATTTGGTATTCGAAATCAATAGAGATCAAGAGATATCAATTTCATATGATGATGTACTTTAACTGGAGAGAGGGTATATTAGGACATTATGATTGAAAATTTCTGACAGGAATAGAAGAAATAGTCCCTGTGAATTTTCTACCTGTAAGTTTTACCTTACACTTAATATATATAGGGTTCTTATGAAAGGTTTTAAAAACTTGTTATACTTATAGTTTATGAAGGATTTACTGGTATCCGAACCAAAATAAAAACTCTTAGCATTTAAATCACTGATAAAATGTCAAGGAATGTACCTGATGCCATTATTTATGGACTAGCTCAGGCATTTTAGGCGCTTTCATTTTTAGGCTTTCCTTCCTTAGCCGCATTTCCTTTGACAGATTTAGGGCACGTAGTCTTGATGTGGCCTTTCTCATTACAGCCGAAGCAGACTGCATTCTTCATATCTTTGCAGTCCAACGTTTTATGTCCCTTAGACTTGCAGATCCCACAATGTAGAGGTTGAGGCTCAAATCTGCATTTTCTGTAGTGGCGCTTCTTGCAAGTCTTGCATACAGGTTTCTGGTTGGACTTTTGTTTATTCTTTTTCTTAGAATTCTAGGAGTTATCTTCCTCCCTTTTCCTCTTTAGCTCATCTTTTGCATTTGAGGCATGAACACGATCCTCCTTATGAGTAAGGAAATGTGGTCCTAGATAAAATTTGGAGCGAGTAGCATGGGGCTCCTTGAACTTTTTCACAGCCTTCTTCACAGCTTTTCCAACAGCTGCGTCTATCATAGTTTGAAGAACATCCTTGGAAATCCTAAGGTTTACAATTGTAGCTTCATTAGCATGCGTCGCATCATCAATGGCGTGATTAACCGTTGTCTTATCCGAGTTTGTCATACTCAAGGTTTGGTTCCTATCACCAAATAAATCATTTATTTAGTTGAAATCCAACAACTGCTATTCATCATCCTGATGGCCTTAATATATATACTAACCATGGTATCAATAACCCATATAGGCTAATATAGCACTAACATTCTTAACGAACGTTATTTAAAATATATATTAATATTACTTAGCCTAGGTCGCAAAAGACCATCAATGGCATTTAAGGTTTGGACCTAGTCCATCACTTTTCTGACAGAGGATCAAAACGTCACATCTGTCTTTATTATATTGAAGAATTTAGGTAGCTTGAAGGCTTGCCATAGGGATATCAGAAAAGAGTGATTCCTAATAGATATAAGATATCAATCTAAGATTTGTTGGAGCATTCTTTAAGGTATCATCGGCCAATTTCTATATCGCGTTAATTGACCGGAGTCTTAGTCAGGCGGAGACAACAGATCTCAACATTTATCGTTAATTATAGAATCATATGTGCCAGCATCAAATAAATTTCTGCATAAACTTCTTGATAAGGAAAGGTACCTGCTATATAGTTATCATTCTGCACCATCTCCTGGGCGTTCCTTTGGAAGACTCACGCGTTCGCCTTCCTGGCCTCTCCCAGCTTCTTTATAAGTTTCGGGCAGTTGGTTTTGATTTGCCCTTCCTCGTTACAATTGTAACATGTTGCGTTCTTCAACCCCTTGCAATCTAAAGTTTTGTGACCCTTGGTCTTGCAAATTCCACACAATTTAGCACTTGGGTCAATCGTACATTTTCCAGAATGTTGTTTTCTGCAGTTACTGCATTTGGGCTTATTATTGAACTGACTCGAGCTTTTCCTAATCTCAGAATCTTTCCCGCGCTCGGAGCTTCCCTTCTTCTTCGTGTTATATTGATGAGAGTTTTCCCTCTCTCTTTCTCTTCTTCCCTCGCCAGAAGCCTTAACAGACTTAATTCTGATTGCATCTAAGGTGAGAGATAAAGATAAGTCCACCGCGGACCTGTATGTGGTTGGCCTAGATGCTTTAACATTTCCTTTTATCTCTGGTGCTAGGCCTCCCATGAAACGCGCTATGCGTTTAGGTTCAGGGGTGACTAAATAAGGAACTAGGTGGGACATAGTGTTAAAACTTGTCACATATGCCTGACAATCCAAATTCTCCATGACCAGAGTCAAGAAGTCTGATTCTATCTTTTCTACCTCATGCTGAGGGCAATAGTTTTCCTTGACTAATGCAACAAATTGATCCCAAGATAAGTTGTAGAGTAGAACCTTTCCCGTGGCTTGGAGCAATGATCTCCACCATGCCAACGCTTCTCCTTTGAATGATTGTGAAACAAATTTCACAACATCTTGCTCCGCACAACCGCTGATGTCAACAACAGCGTCCATCTCATCGAGCCATGTCATGCAATCGATGGCCCCTTTTTCTCCTGTAAAGTCTCTGGGCTTGCAGGAGACAAAATATTTATATGAGCAGGTCTTAACTGGTGCCTCTTGATGAAACACAACCTGTCTAGACGGAATACTCCTTTGATTTGACAAGTCATGAACATCGTCCTCCCTCAACTCATGTGTTTTAGAAGGGGGCTTACTTCGAGCTACAGATAGAGTCTTAGAGTGGGTATCATTTGATTCATCATACTGTCTGTCAAGAGCTCGAGTAACAGCATAATCTATTATTGCCTGCAGTTCTGCTCCAGTTACATTAATTCTGGTAGCATCATTGTTCTCCTCCATGTGGCTGTCAACTTCATCTAATCCAGCCATGTAGCTTGATGGCTACATAAACATTGACAATGATTTATTCAGAGGTTATTATGGAATCATCATTTTTGACGATTCATCAACCATGGTAATATAAACCATATTGGTTAATTTGTTAGTTATATTTAATTAGTATTTTCATTATAATTCGTCCCAGTTATAAAACATTAAGGATATTAAAGTGGCGCAAAAAGGCCTAGTCACAAGGACAGTTTTAAATTTTATAAGCCATGATTTCAGAGAATCGAGGCATTAAGATTTGAACATATTTCATTACCTTTTCTTGACAGAGAGCCAAAAACTTCAACTGCCTTTTGTCTTTTAGGACAATAGATATAGCCCGTGGGCATTTCCCTTCTGAGGGATGGTTATAATATGATCATCTTCTCAGATGCTATTAGTCGAGATCATATGGATCATACCGACTATTATGCTTGGACCTGGTCCAATAATTTTAGACAGGAGGTCAAAGACCACCACTGTCGTTGTCTTATCGTACAACAAGTTTAGCCCGTAGGCACTTCATCACTTACGGATGTTTATAATATGATCATCTTATAGGATGACATAAGCCATGATTTCTAAATCACTAGGCTAGATAAGAAAATTGGAAGAATCCAATATAAGGATGACTGTTGTGATTTTCTCGAATCACATTTTGTCAAGAGTGCTAACACGTTCTTAGGTGTTAACAAGGATTTGAATCTCTTGAATATGTTTTACCATCTTGGCCATGTCTAAAAATGACACGTGGCTAGGTCTTGCCCTTTTTAGATTTTGCCATTTTATTATAATGGTAGATCCTATAAAAGGAATGTTATTTTTCATTTATTTCATTTTTCATGTTTAGAATGAAAATTTAAATTTAATCATTCCACTATAAATTTAAAAGTACAGATGTGCCCTAGACGGGACTTGAAAGGAATAATGTTGTCCTTGTAGGGACTGAAAGATAAATATGTCCTTATAAGGACTATCAAAGAAACGATCTGCAGCAAAAAGAGTTTCCTCTTCATTTTATGTCTGAATGCTTTCTCCTTGGTTGCACGTTTCATCCTGGCCGCGATATGAAGCTCAACATTTCAAGGCTCCGGATGTGGAGAATTTCTAATACAGCTTCTTCGCTTGGCGACGTATCCAATATATATAAAAATTGGAAGCAAAAATTTCCAGATTAGGACTGAGAATATTCCTATGTTAAGTCTAGACTCAGAAGGTCAAGGAATGTGCTAATGTGTCATTGAGATTAAACACAAAAAGGCTAGTGTTTAATTCACTCAATGTTGGCTCTGATACCAACCTGTCACACCCCAATATTTCCACGTTTCACCGGTGGGCTCGGTAGGGGAGTATCGTGACGTAGTTGATATCATCATAGTCAAACAACACAATATATAAATGCACAGCGGAAGCAAAAGATAAATATATTACATTCCGAATATAAAGTAATATCAAAGTATTACAACGGAAAGTAAAGGATCCACAGGCGGATCAAATAAAAGAAACTGTTCAACAGACTTTAGGCATCTAGAACTTGCAAGATTCCTTATTAACGCCCTGAGCTTCCAGCCAATTACGTTCAGTACCTGTCACTTAACCTTTTTGGAAAATACGTCAGTTTACACTGGTAAATACAATTAAGTGACTCATTTTGGAAAAGAGTTTAAAAATTGATTTGAATGCACGAGGCACAAAATATCTTTTATAACTTGATTAAAATGCACAGAGGCAAAATTAATCTTTTATACTTGGGACAATTTTATTAATAAAGATCTTGTATCCGATTTACATGGTTGTCCAACATTTAGGGCCGGTGATTATACAATACAAGCCGGTCAAGATTAATCGACACACCATAAATATAACTCACAAGAAGACATCCTTACGAGTGAGTATATCTTTTACATACGCAACAGGAGGTGTTATGCCTACACCTTGTGCTTAAGTTATGGCCATTCACTTTTTAAATGAGCCAAGGATATCCAGGACACGGTCATTAACCCCCAATGTTATTTGTTATCAATCAATACAGATTAAAACGGGATTATGCAATTTAATCATCTTCGATTAAGAGGTTTCTACACCCGACCAAGCGGTATTTTTTTATAATACCGTATCCCAAGCCCGTATAAGGGAAAATAAGTTAAAAGTATTTACCTGAGCTAGCAATGTAATTTATACTCAGCCGTATATTCAAATCAGCAAGCACAAGTACTTCTACTGGGGCTCTTAATCTGGAACAAAGGTTTTTATTAACCTATTAGATTCCTAAAGGGTCTTATTTAAGTCGTAACTTAGACCGGTTAGTTTTAAGGAAAGGTTTACGGTTCAAAACGCATGATTAAACGAAGACCGGAATAGAATGTGATTTAGACCCGACAAGTTTGGAGACTTGTATAATATGGGTAAACTAAACACATTATGGATTTTGAGATAAAAACGATATAGTTTGACCCGTTTCGGATAATATATGTAAACTGGTTACATAAGCCGATCCGAACGCGACAAGTGCGCAACAAGTAACCAAAAGAGTCCTATACAGGTTCCCTACGTTAATATGCCTTAAATATGTTGTAATATCAGTAGGATATCTTCCATTATGCCCAAAACGAGTTTAATCTCAAAATAAGCCCCGTAGGGGTATTTTGGTCATTTTAAAGATTATAAAAGAGATTAATTAAAATTCTGAGATTCGGGTCCGAATACATCAGTAAATAACTTATTTTATTAGGTCATATCAGTTGGTAATATGTCTTATATGACAAAATGGTTTTAAACTCAAACTATGCGTTTAATACGCGTATAAAGCCGTTTTAAGCGATGTACGGGTTAAAATAGGATTCTGAGTTTTCTGATCAGTTAAACAGGTTCAAAACACTTCATTTATTATTTAAAATCAGTAGCAATTGGATTGGTATCAAAAGGATTTGTAAAACTCATTTTATGGCCTAGAAGGGTATATTCGGTATTTACCGAATCAAGGCGGTAAACCTAGCTTATGATCAGTTTAAAAATAATTAAAAATCTTCAAAAATCCCAAAATATTATATTACATCAGTGGGTAAAAGGTTTGGTGTCAAAAATTGGGTTTAGATAGGCTTTACGCTAATGACGCCGTTTAATTACTAAGAAGCGTTCTAATTACGTCATTAAGCATAACTCCTAATCTAGACCTCCAACTGATGTAAAAATTTAGGGACATGTTTAATAATCAGTAAAAAAGATTATTGTCCTTTCAAATCTTCAAAAATCTCGTTTTATGATCATAAGGGCATTATGGTCAATATTTAAGCACTTAACGGAAACGTCGGACAATTAAGGATTCAAGTGGTATAAACGCAGAGGGTTATACAAACATGTAACTAGGTCCTAATGGAACTTTAAGGCATGTCTAAACCTATCAAAACCGGGTCAGAACCGAAGTCAAAGCAGAAAGTCAAACTATGCGCCTTTCGGTTCCGAATCGATCTTAAATAGAAAGTTGTCGAATCAAACAAGCTTAGACAAGTTCTTATACTTATTATCAGGTTATATGAATGATAAAATAGATTACACGCCTTTTACATCGTTAATTATGCGTTAAATCAAAGTTTACATTTCTGTTGACTTTTTTCTAATCATCTTTGACTCGACAAACGACCTAGTTAGAACGGGTATCAGTGGGTGCCCTTTTAAGGGTTTAAAGCCCACATAATTACCAACTTATAACTACCTTAAGTTTGCCTAATCGCTGGACCGTTAGCGATTAATCGTTAAGTCAAACCGTAATTACGACGGTTTAACTTCTAGGCTATAAACTAATCAAAACTTAATTAAGAGAGGTTGAGGATACTTACCAAGGTCCTAATGATGATTAGAGATGCTTAGGAAGTGGCCTTGAGTTCCAGAAATCCTCAGATGTGAAGTTTGGAATGAATGATCAAATGGTGCAACAAAGTGGGTTCTTATATAGGAGTTTAGATTGATCAAGATCATGCCAAACAAAGTCTACAAGTGTTATGGGATCATCCCAAGTGTCCCTAGGCTAGTATAAGGCATCAAACAAGCCCCTATAATCGAAAAATGGCAAGTTAAGTCGGTTAAACCGGCTGTACAGGCTGCTGCCTGTGTTTTCTGCATCTGCAGGTGGGACGCGGCCCGCGTAAGATATTGTTAACTCTTACGCGGCCAACCTGAGCCTTGTCTTCAGGTTTTCCATTTTTCGTTTATTGCACTTTTAGTCCCCGGTCCTTCTAAACATTGTTTTCACATTATTTCTTGCATTATAAGCCTTTAATATTGACATATAAGGGCTTTAAGACTTATACCCACTTTATGAAGTCCTTGAACACTTTGTGTTTTCCCGAAAAGTCATAAATTTCATCGTTGACGCTTCTAACCCCTCGAATACGAATTTTATCATAACTTTCTCATACGATAACGAAACTTGGAGAATTTTTTATCACGCATTTTAGTGAGCATAATTAATCGTTACAAGGCTTCGGGTTTGCTAAAAGGTCACTCAGAGGTATATCTTAAACATGTTGACACATTTAATCCCTGTAGTTTGAAATCTCTTACTTTCTTTCACAATTAGCTTCGTATGATCCATGATTCATCCGTTTAAGGGTATAAACATCATGTAGGGTTACTGTAAAGTATATTTATTCATTGTTGACGTTTTAAACCCTTATATTCACATAGTTTCCATGCTTGTCAACTTTAGTCCCTCTAGAGTATTCTTTCACACGTTCAAGCTTATGACACGTGTCAATACATTATAGGACGTGAATTTTCGAAGTGTTACATCCTCACCCCCTTAAAAGAAATCTCGACCTCGAGATTTGCTAAAATGATGGAAGTACTTTTTGTCGCATAATGGACTTAACTTCTATAACATATCTGGAGTCTTTCCAAGCTCCCAAGGTGACTCCTATATTAGGTACATGTATCCTTTTGGAGCTTCTTAACCTGTCGATCCTCAGTCGATACAGGACGCTCATTACATCATAAATCTGCATATCATTATGTGATAGTGCTTCTTGACTTATTGGCGAAACATATCCTTCAGTCACTAGTGTGTAATGTATTGCGAGCTCCGCCAAGCTCCTTAAATAGGTTTGAGCTTATAAGCTACTTGATTTTGATACATTCGATTTCCTTCGAATGATTCTATATATTCAAAGCTTAACTAGCCTGATGATTTAACAAATTTGGCACACCCTTCCAGGGTGATATCTTTTGTTGAACCTTATTCCTTAAAAAGAACTTAGGAGGTTTGCTATTTTCATAAATTCTTGATTTTCTGCCGAATACTGGTATCTTACAGATGATTATGAATTTGAATGATCTTATTTGTTATTTCCAAGGCAACTTTCAGATCCTGATATTTGGACTTACCAATCTATCGTCTTAACAATAGATGTTTAACATTCCATCCATACAAGGTCTCCCAAGGAGCAGCCTTAAAACTTACATATCAATTATTATTATAGGAAAGCTTATCTTAAGGTAGGATGGTTATCCCAACCATTGTTTAACAATAATCTTAAGGAATAGCTAATCCTTATAGCTAGTTGAATAACTCAATGATCCTGGGTAGTTGATGGCGATTCTTAGTCATTGTCTAAATAGGGTTGCGATGATGAATGCATAAGCAGAATGAACCGTCTATCTTTATCTAACAATATCAAACTCTCGAAATATCGAGTTAGGTTATATGAATCTCCTATCTTAAAATTTACTTAATCAGGGTTTCGATTATTCCATAATCAACACGGAGTTCTTACAACACTCCAACCCAAAGCGGGATGTTAATCTTAACTCTACTTGCCTCTAGGGAGGTAAACAGGGTAAACTTAGGAGAAGATAACCAAGATACAAGGAGGTTACAGAGATTTTTCCAAGTCTTAGGCTCCAGTTCATTCATCCTTGCTTGTGCCAAATGAGTGACACATTTATGTTATGAGTCCGCAGATTCCTTTACCAGGAAACATTTATTTGGAAAAATTCTATTTTCTAGATATCTTCTTTGAATGCCATTAGTTGACTTTAGTACCATATGATCATTGGGATATCTTTGGGGTTCCATGCATTAAACCTCCATACTGATCAGGCATGGAAGTAATCTATGGAACATATTAAGATACACCAATCCTCATATGGCGCTTTTGTCATACCATTTGGTATTCGAAATCAATAGAGATCAAGAGATATCAATTTCATATGATGATGTACTTTAACTGGAGAGAGGGTATATTAGGACATTATGATTGAAAATTTCTGACAGGAATAGAAGAAATAGTCCCTGCGAATTTTCTACCTGTAAGTTTTACCTTACACTTAATATATATAGGGTTCTTATGAAAGGTTTTAAAAACTTGTTATACTTATAGTTTATGAAGTATTTACTGGTATCCGAACCAAAATAAAAACTCTTAGCATTTAAATCACTGATAAAATGTCAAGGAATGTACTTGATGCCATTATTTATGGACTAGCTCAGGCATTTTAGGCGCTTTCATTTTTAGGCTTTCCTTCCTTAGCCGCATTTCCTTTGACAGATTTAGGGCACGTAGTCTTGATGTGGCCTTTCTCATTACAGCCGAAGCAGACTGCATTCTTCATATCTTTGCAGTCCAACGTTTTATGTCCCTTAGACTTGCAGATCCCACAATGTAGTGGTCGAGGCTCAAATCTGCATTTCCTGTAGTGGCGCTTCTTGCAAGTCTTGCATACAGGTTTCTGGTTGGACTTTTGTTTATTCTTTTTCTTAGAATTCTGGGAGTTATCTTCCTCCCTTTTCCTCTTTAGCTCATCTTTTGCATTTGAGGCATGAACACGATCCTCCTTATGAGTAAGGAAATGTGGTCCTAGATAAAATTTGGAGCGAGTAGCATGGGGCTCCTTGAACTTTTTCACAGCCTTCTTCACAGCTTTTCCAACAGCTGCGTCTATCATAGTTTGAAGAACATCCTTGGAAATCCTAAGGTTTACAATTGTAGCTTCATTAGCATGCGTCGCATCATCAATGGCGCAATTAACCGTTGTCTTATCCGAGTTTGTCATACTCAAGGTTTGGTTCCTATCACCAAATGAATCATTTATTTAGTTGAAATCCAACAACTGCTATTCATCATCCTGATGGCCTTAATATATATACTAACCATGGTATCAATAACCCATATAGGCTAATATAGCACTAACATTCTTAACGAACGTTATTTAAAATATATATTAATATTACTTAGCCTAGGTCGCAAAAGACCATCAATGGCATTTAAGGTTTGGACCTAGTCCATCACTTTTCTGACAGAGGATCAAAACGTCACATCTGTCTTTATTATATTGAAGAATTTAGGTAGCTTGAAGGCTTGCCATAGGGATATCAGAAAAGAGTGATTCCTAATAGATATAAGATATCAATCTAAGATTTGTTGGAGCATTCTTTAAGGTATCATCGGCCAATTTCTATATCGCGTTAATTGACCGGAGTCTTAGTCAGGCGGAGACAACAGATCTCAACATTTATCGTTAATTATAGAATCATATGTGCCAGCATCAAATAAATTTCTGCATAAACTTCTTGATAAGGAAAGGTACCTGCTATATAGTTATCATTCTGCACCATCTCCTGGGTGTTCCTTTGGAAGACTCACGCGTTCGCCTTCCTGGCCTCTCCCTGCTTCTTTATAAGTTTCGGGCAGTTGGTTTTGATGTGCCCTTCCTCGTTACAATTGTAACATGTTGCGTTCTTAAACCCCTTACAATCTAAAGTTTTGTGACCCTTGGTCTTGCAAATTCCACACAATTTAGCACTTGGGTCAATCGTACATTTTCCAGAATGTTGTTTTCTGCAGTTACTGCATTTGGGCTTATTCTTTCACAATTAGCTTCGTATGATCTATGATTCATCCGTTTAAGGGTATAAACATCATGTAGGGTTACTGTAAAGTATATTTATTCATTGTTGACGTTTTAAACCCTTATATTCACATAGTTTCCATGCTTGTCAACTTTAGTCCCTCTAGAGTATTCTTTCACACGTTCAAGCTTATGACACGTGTCAATACATTATAGGACGTGAATTTTTGAGGTGTTACGTTAATGGCCACGACCTATGCACGGGGTGTAGGCATACACCTGACAGATGCAAATGCTAAATATTAAATTACCCACAAGTTGGGGATAACTCCTCTGTGGGTTTTATAAGTGGTGAGTCAGTTAATCATGACCGGCTTCCAAACCGGCCCCATATGTATGACAAACATGTGAAACAGTATACAAGATTTTAATAAAAATTGTCCCAAGTTATAAAAAGGTTTTGTGCCATGTGCACTTAAATCAATTTTCATAAACTCTTTTCAAATGAGTCGGTTAATTGTATTTACCAGTGAAAACTGACGTATTTTCAAAAGACTAAGTGGCAGGTACTACTCGTAATAGGCTGGGAGTTGCGCGGTGTCGAAAAAGAGGATCTTGCAAATCCTTAAAGATACCATAAAGTCTGCTAAGCTTCATTTTATACTTTCCGTAATGATCCTCCTGTGGATTTATTATTACAAGCTCGTCTATAATAAATACTTTGATATTTTCAGACATTTGAGTTTGTAATAATATTTTATATTCCAAAACTTCCGCTATGCTATTCTGTGTATGATTGACCATGATGATATCAACTATGTCACGATTCTCCCCACCGGTAATATGTGGAAATATCGGGGTGTGACAGGTTGGTATCAGAGCCAACATTGAGTTAATTAAACACTAGTCTTTTGTGTTTAATCTCAATGACACAGTAGCATATTCCTTAGACCTTTTGAGTCTAGACTTAATATAGGAATGCTCTCATCTTTATTAAGTAAACATTGTTTTCGATTTTATGTATTTTGAATAAGTCGCCAAGCATGGAAGCCGTTGATAGAGATTCTCTTCATCCGAAGCCAAGGAATGTCAAGCTTCACAATACGGCTAGAATTAGCATGCGACCGGTTTGGAGGAAGACTTTGATGGATTCATTCCCAAAACCAAACCACATTTGAATTCCAATCAGACTTCAGAGTCCATATTGGAGGTCCCTGAGGCTCAAATTTTAAAGTCTGTGCCGGTGGAGTTCATGCCATGTGGTCCCTGAGACTCCCGTTTTGAAAATAATGCAAGTGAACGCTGATGATCCTTATTTCTTACCTCCAAGTTTTGGAATCCCAGACTTAGATTATATCAGTCAAAACCCAATCCGTGATCCATATCATTCCTTAACCATTGAATCCTTGAATTCTACTTCAATAACGGATCCTGATTGGAATACTTACCTTATTCACTGAGATCTTCAGTGTCCCCACCATATATGGTAAACAAAGAAGAGAAACAGTCGAAATGGAGTGAGGAAGGCGTTAGAGAATCCTTCTTTTATAATATTCTATCTCTTTTAAGTCCTTATAAGGACCTATCTCTTCCATTTAGTCCCTGTGTGGACATACCTTTTGACTTAAGACCCTATATGGGCATTTGCTATTTAGTCCTTTCATGGACATTATATTTCAATATAGTCCCTTGTGGACATTATATGTCACACCCCTTTCTGCGGCGGAAGCACGAGGTGTGATCATGAAAGGTTCTCATTGCATACGAAGAGTAAACATACTACATGCTCAAAAATAACTTCAGTGCTTACATTACTGAAAACATAAGTCAAGTGTTTACAACACGAGATAGCATATTGTCTGAAAAGTTACAACTTTATTTAACGATAAACAAAGCGACATCCACGAGCATGAGTAAGACCACGCGCACATCCATCCTAGTTACCTGAAATACATGTGAGTTTTGGAAAAACGTCAACATAAAGTTGGTGTGAATTCATGCAGTTTTTGTATTTCACGTTTGTATACTTTGTATGAAAACATAGTTTGTGTCATGCAAAAATCAAGTTTTCATATATAAATCAAGTATTCATGTGTACACCACGTACTCATGTATAATTCAAGTTTTTCTTGAGTACCCCACGTACTCAAGTATAATTCCCGTTTTCTTGAGTACCCCACGTACTCAAGTATCATTCAAGTTTTCTTGAGTACCCCACGTACTCAAGTATAAATCAAGTTTTAGTATGGTATGAATGTTATGTAAATAAAGTATTCTTGTAAGTATCAGGATTGTTAATGGGTTGCAAAGCCATTAACATGTGACACGACATAGGAAGTCACCAAACCTTAGGCATTTTTCTAGTTGGCATATTCTGAGACACAAAAGCACTACTCGATTCTCGCCCTCACCGAGAGTGTGGCTGCCCGGCACCCGTTAGATCTAACATTTTGTTCTGCGGTCTAGGTATATAGTTGATTAATGGTGCTTATGGTACCCTATTCGTGACACGATTTCTCGTATCATTTCTCATAACGCATCCTACTTGGTACTCGTCCTCACCAAGTGCGCTTCTCGTATTCTTATATCTCATCACACTTGGTACTCGTCCTCACCAAGTGTGCTTCTTGTATTTTTATATCTCATCACACTTGGTACTCGTCCTCACCAAGTGTGCTTCTTGTATTTTTATCATACCATTTATAAATAT
Organism: Helianthus tuberosus; assembly: GCA_030545235.1. Taxonomy (NCBI): domain Eukaryota; kingdom Viridiplantae; phylum Streptophyta; class Magnoliopsida; order Asterales; family Asteraceae; genus Helianthus; species Helianthus tuberosus. Next base: position 22,615 of record JARYGA010043000.1, read on the forward strand.
TGTAACATTTGTACATGTATTTCACCCCCCGAAGATATAAAACTGAAAACAGTTAAACGAAAAGGGGGAGCATGAACTCACAACTTTGCGTTCCTGTGCGTCGTAAACTTCACCGGATTTGCTTAATTAACATCGTGACCTATACGCGTTTTCTTAACGTTGGTCACTAGACTTGCGTCGCACAAGTACAATCACTCTCTTTTACGTATTTGTATTGTTGTGTTAAAAATGTTTTATATTTTTAACTAAGTATCTTACTTATATTATTTTCTCAAAAATTAATATAAGTATCTCGTGTTTTGCACTTTGCACCCGAATTATGTATCTTGTATGTTGTATGTGTATTTTTGTGTTTATACTTCTCATGAGTATTTAGTGTATTTTTAAGTTTTAATACACTAGCACGTATAACACATACTATATACACTTAGCACAAAAGTTGGTGATCAAATAATATATATATTTTTCTCAAAAATATATACATACTTAATATCCATTTTTATTCTTGAAGAAATCCTCATTTCTTATCACCAAAAATTAGGGAAACCTTGGTAATATTTTTAAATACATTTTTAGGGAATAAGTTTCTCAAAACTTATATTTTTTTTTCTAAGTGTCAAAATTTATAAAAATTTTGACAGAGTTTCCCCTACAAATGGAGGTTTCCCATGTTTTCAAAACATGTGTTTATTTTCTTTTAAAATCAACAACAATATCAACAACAATCAACAACAACCTTTATTTATCAAACTTGTCAAAACAAGCATATATCACAACTTATGAACTTGAAAGTTTGTAAAAATATGTAGTAACTTACTAGCACATTTAGTAAGTCTTGTTACCTTTAAAAATAAGTTTAGTTTCTTAAAAACTTTATTTTTAAAGAGTATGTATTTTCACAACTTCTAGTCATGAATTTCAAAAGTATTTTTTGTGGAATTTTCTTTCTACACAAGTGTTTATACACTTGTTTACTTACTAAAAATGATTTTAGTTCATACAAGATCCGGGTTTTTAACAATCTAGTATTTTCCACTTGGTTCTTCCGAAAAACCACTTGTAGATCTTTAGATCTACTAGTTTAGGATCTTATTTTACAAGAAAAATTATATTTACACAAGTTCATGTTTCATGAGTGGAAGGGTTCACCATCTTTTATAATTTTTACACTAACACACTACTAGTTCATGTTCTTGTACATGATCTAGCATGGTTAGATGATGATCCATCCCACTTTTAGTAACAAACAACATCAAATAATCATAACTAGACAAGTTTCACAAGATTTACACACATATCTTCTCTTTATCCACCTTATTCATCTTATGTTCAATACTTTAATGTAAGTTCTTTAGTGTTTCATGATTTTTAGCCATTAAATCATCTATTAACCATTATAAACAAGAACAAGATGAAGATTTGAAGCACTTACTACTAGCACAAGGCTAGGGAAGTTCAAGAGGGCAAATGAAGTGGATAAAAGCAAATGAAGAAGGTCCTTCAAGATCCGCTTGCACCGAGCTTCGATAGTGACCTTCTTACACCCTCTAGTAACCTTAGAATGCTTAGATGATGAATGAAAATGGTGGTTGTATGTGAGGGGTGTTAGGCCGAGAGCTTAGAGGGAAGGAAGAGTGAAGATGGTGAGTTGAAGTGTTGGGAATGATAAATGGTTTATCTTGTGGTCACTTATAAATATCCACCAACATTAGGAAGGTATATGGCATCTTTGCTTAGGATATTCCCAACATAATCTTATAAATAATTCAAAGAAAATCCTATGTGGGGAACATGTCCCCTAACCGGCCATTAGATGGGGGGGGGGGTCTTGGTTGCATTTCAATTGTTAGTTACCATATCTAGTTACTTGTTAAATGTTAGATTTAGTGTGTTAAGTATGTTATATAATGTGAAGTGTGTTAGGGTGTTCGGGGACCCTAACTAGCTTAGAAAAATAAAAACAATGCTTCTAGCATTATTTTGGTGTTCCGGGTAATATCCGGTTGTTCGGTTACATACCGATTCGTTAAAGTGCTAAATTGCACCTTTTAGTGTCTAATGAGTATCTTTTTGTACCCTTTCAATTCCCAACACTTGGGGAGGTATTTTGGGTAATAAAACGACATTTCTGCATTATATTTTAGTGCCATAATGCTGATTATAGCTGAATTATATAAAATTATGCACTTAAAGTGCGTTTCGGGTGCTTTTTAGTGTTTATTTTTGCTTCCGTATGGTATATATGTAAACCCTTGTATATATTCTTGGGTTTTAATGTATTCTTGTTGTTGGACCTACACCTAGGTTCCAATTTTATTGTCTGACCGCTTTCTGCAATTCTGTTGACACATCGTGTCTTACCGGTGAGTTTACTTAGTATTTCTGACGCAACGCTCTCGTTTATGCATAAAGCAATATTTTGTAGTATACAACGTGCATGAATTCACTTGTTTAACATGTGTTTAGCCATTGCTGACAATTAAGCACATAATTGCAGTCATTAAACAATAATTAAAGTGTACGGAAATTACCAGTTTGGTGCCAGTTGTCACAGTCTCCCCCCGTTAAAAGAATTTTGTCCCGAAATTCAGGTTGAACTAACTCTCGCAGGAGTCTTCTTGAATAGGTGGGGATACTTTTCTTTGAACTGGTCTTCACGTTCCCATGTGTACTCGGGTCCGTGCTTAGAGTCCCAACGTACTTTGACAAGTTTAACAGTGCTCCTCCTGGTCTAGTTGACTTTCCAGTCGGTAACCTCCACGGGTTGTTCTATAAATCGGAGGGCGTCATCAATATGCACTTCATCCACCGGGATGATCACGTCTTCTTGTGTTGTACTCTTCTTGAGGTTGGATACATGGAACGTATCATGTACCCCATTAAGTTCTTCCGGTAATTCCAACTTGTATGCCACGGTACCAATCCTTTCCAAGATTTTGAATGGTCCGATGTATCGTGGATTCAGCTTTCCACGTTTTCCAAATCTTACTATGCCCTTCCAAGGTGAGACCTTTAACAACACTTTGTCTCCCACCTCGAATTCTGCTGGTTTTCTTTTCAGATCAGCGTAGCTCTTTTGTCGATCTCGAGCCGCCTTAATGCGCTCTCGGATCTGCGCAATCTTGTCGGTTGTCTCTTGTACAAGTTCAGGACCAACCATACGTTTATCTCCAGCGTCTGCCCAACATAAGGGTGATCGGCACTTGCGACCATACAGAGCTTCGAACGGTGCGGCTTTTATGCTCGTATGATAACTGTTATTGTAGGAAAACTCAACTAAAGGTAGATGAGTATCCCAGCTGCCGCCAAGGTCCATGACACATGCGCGAAGCATATCTTCTAACGGTTGTATAGTCCGTTCGCTCTGGCCGTCTGTTTGTGGATGGAATGTCGTGCTCAGATCTAACTGAGATCCAAAGGCTTCCTGAAATGATTGCCAGATTCTTGAGACAAAGCGTCCATCTCTGTCTGAAATAATTGAGATTGGCACTCCATGTCGTGCCACAATTTCTCTTAAGTATATCTCTGCAAGCTTTCCAGTGCTGTCCTTCTCTCGGATCGGCAGGAAATGCGCAGATTTCGTTAATCGATCAACTATCACCCATATCATATCGTACCCTCTCGGGGTCCTGGGTAATTTCGTGATGAAGTCCATCGAGATTTGCTCCCACTTCCACATGGGTATCTCTGGTTGTTGTAGGCCGGACGGTTTCTGATATTTTGCCTTAACCTTGGCACAGGTTAGGCATTTTCCAACATAAACAGCAACATCGCTTTTAAGTCTCGGCCACCAGTAATATTCTTTCAAGTCTTGATACATTTTGTCCGATCCTGGATGGATCGAATATCTCGATTTGTGGGCTTCATCAAGGATGACTTCTCGTATGCCACCATAGAGTGGAACCCAAATACGCTTCTTGAAGTATAAGGCTCCCTCTTCGTTTGGCACCATGTATTTCAATGCACCCCAGAGGTATTCAGCTTTACGATTTTCCATCTTAAGAGCTTCTTGTTGTGTATCACGAATGCGTGCAGTGAGGTTTGTTCGAATCGTCATTTCCAGTGCTCGAACCCTTAGGGTCTTGACCCTTTCCTTTCGGCTTAATGCGTCTGCTACAACGTTTGCCTTTCCAGGATGGTACTTAATCTCACAGTCGTAATCGTTTAGCAGCTCGACCCATCGCCGCTGGCACATATTCAATTCCTTCTGATTGAATATGTGTTGTAGGCTTTTGTGATCTGTGAAGATTGTACATCGAGTACCATATAAATAGTGTCGCCAGATCTTCAAGGCGAATACCATTGCGCCCAGCTCCAGGTCGTAAGTGGTATAGTTTCTTTCATGTACCTTCAATTGTCTCGAAGCGTATGCGATGACTTTTTGGCGTTGCATGAACACGCAACCCAAGCCTTGTCGTGAAGCGTCGCAGTAAACCATGAAGTCTTCTGTGCCTTCGGGTAATGATAGTATTGGTGCATCGCATAGCTTGTTCTTGAGTAGTTGGAAGGCTTCTTCTTGTTTAACACCCCAGTCGTACTTCTTGTCTTTCTGAGTAAGGGTCGTTAGCGGTTGAGCTATCTTTGAGAAATTCTCGATGATTCGCCGATAATAGCCCGCTAGCCCAAAAATTGTAAAACTTCAGTTGGGGTCTTGGGAGCTTCCCAATTCTTTATTGCTTCAATCTTGGATGGGTCTACATGAATGCCCTTCTCATTCACAACGTGACCAAGAAATTGTACTTCGCGAATCCAGAATTCGCCCATTTTGAGAACTTTGCATAAAGCTTCTCTTTCTTCAGTAGTTCCAAGATGGTTTTGAGATGTTGCTCGTGCTCTTCTTTCGTTCACGAGTAAATCAGGATATCATCGATAAATACAATCACGAATTTATCGAGATATGGTTTGCATACACGGTTCATCAGATCCATAAAGACCGCTGGTGCATTCGTCAGCCCAAATGGCATCACAAGGAACTCGTAGTGTCCATAACGCGTTCGGAATGCGGTCTTTGGTATGCTTTCTTCTTGGATTCTTAGCTGATGGTATCCAGATCGAAGGTCGATCTTGGAATAGTAGCTTGATCCTTGTAATTGATCAAATAAGTCATCAATCCTCGGTAGTGGATACCGATTCTTGATCGTGAGCTTGTTCAGTTCTTTGTAATCGATACACATCCGCAGTGTTCCATCCTTCTTCTTCACGAATAATACTGGAGCTCCCCAGGATGAGAAGCTTGGCCTTATGAATCCTTTATCCAACAACTCCTGGAGTTGTGTAGATAATTCTTGCATTTCGGATGGTGCAAGTCGATAGCGTGCCTTGGCTACAGGAGCGGCTCCTGGAACCATGTCTATACGGAATTCGACTTGTCGTTGCGGAGGTAGTCCTGGCAGATCTTCAGGAAAAACATCAGGGAATTCCTTCACCACAGGAATATCGTCGAGTTTCGGCTCCTCAGCCTTCTTGTCTATAACGTGTGCTAGGAAAGCGACACATCCTTTCCTTAAGCACTTCTGTGCCTTCATACAACTGATGATTCGTAGAGGCGCGTTTCGTCTTTCTCCATGTACGATGAGAGTTTCATCATTTGCCAAAGGGATGCGAATGATTTTCTCATGGCAAATAACCTTAGTTTTATTCTTGGACAACCAGTCCATTCCGACTACTACATCGAAGCTACCCAATTGAATAGGTAAGAGGTCGATGCTAAATCTTCGTTCACCAAGTTCTAGTGTGCAGCCTTTAACAACTTCGCCCGATTCAACAAGTTTACCATTGGCTAGTTCTATGGAATAAGGAATTTCTAATCTACTAGATTCTATTTCCAGTATGCGTTTAAATTCCATAGACATGAAGCTATAATCGGCGCCAGTGTCAAATAATATGGATGCAAAGTGATTGTTAATGAGAAACGTACCGGTGACCACATTAGGGTCCTCGCGTGCGTCCTTTGCTCCAATCACAAATGCTCGAGCCTGAGCATTGTTTCCCTTTGGGCAGTCCTTCATGAAATGATCATTGCTTCCACAAATGAAGCATCCTTGGTTCCGCCCTTTCCCGTTACCATTCTTGTTTCCAGCACCATTTCCATTCCGGTTCTTTCCTTTTCCCCAACAGTCTTCTGCTTGATGACCCAACTTACCACATTTGTCGCACCTTGGAATGCGACAAGCTCCTTCATGATGAAACTTACATTTTTGGCATTTAGGCATGGTGCCTTGGTATCCTTTGGTTGCAAGGGTTTTCGCCTCCTGAGGCAGGTTAGCGTCACGCTTCTTGTTGTTGAAACCTTTATTGTTACGAGTTGCTTGGTTCAGGTTTGCATGTTTTCTTTTCTTGTCGCCGGACGACTCAGCATGCATCTCGGTCTTCTCTGTTGGGTTCAACGATAACTTCTTCATACGAACACAATCTTCAGTAAGGCTGACAGCCAGAGTTACAGCCTCGGTGATTGTTTGTGGTTTGGCTGATGTTACCATGCCATGAAACTCTGGGGCCAGTCCCTAAATGTAGCGTTCAGCACGCTTGAATTCCGGAGTCACCATGTAGGGAAGCACTCTAGACAGATCGTGGAACCTTCGAGTATAACCATTAATGTCGGCACCTTCCATGGTCAAGTGCCAGAACTCCGTTTCCAGTCTTTGGAGTTCAGCACGAGAGTAGTACTTCTCTCTCATTCTTTCTTTCAGTTCATCCCAAGTTAGGCCATAAGCGGCATCATCACCCAAAGTTTGGGCTTGCAGGTTCCACCAAGTCAGAGCTTCATCGACGAACAATCCGGTAGCAAAGTGACTTGCTGATCCGCTGTACACTTGCTCATGCGGATAGTAGCTTCATTCTTCTTCGTCCAACGCACAAATGCTACTGCACCTCCTGTGCCGTCATAGTTCATCGGTTTGCAGTCGAGGAACTGCTTGAAAGTGCAGCCTGGAATTGATTCAACCAATTCTCATGTGAGCAATTGAAGAAATAATGAAACAAAGACCGTTCATAAATTTCTCCATGCTTAGCAAATCGTCTTAAGGTTACCTTAAGCTGCGTTTCCTCCAGACGAATCTCCATGCCTGTTACGTCTAGCGTTGCTTGGTCCTCCACTGTCTTGAGTGCGGTTCACCTCGTACTGGGCAATAGCAGCGGAGATCCTTTCCTCTAGTAGAGCATTCAGCTCTTCAGCAGTTCTTGGCAGTGGGGGAGGAGGAGGTTGATCGTCATTATGAGCATTCACAGCTTTCCTGGGTGCCATGTTCTGACAGAACATAACACAACAGGGTTAAACATTTGTTTGATATCGTCGTACTAGACAGTAGTAGCATATATATTCACAGGTATATACCACATAATTGACATCAAACAATTATTACTCTAGCAGAGTACTTAGTAGGCTTGCACTGAGGGAATCTACACGTGACAAAACTTGCTGTGGTTTCTGTGCACTGAATTCCATAATTATGTATGCATCCATAATTACGTAACTCCTTGCACCGTCCGCACAGTTCGCTTCATCCTCGTATCTCTTCCTTCAGATGGGCCATCGCTTTCAGGTAAAGTCACGTATACTTGTGACATTCTACTACTAGTATATGCTAATTACCACACATAATTGCAAGTAATTTCTCAGTTTAAGACAAGTGCTACTTCTATGCACCCTAAGTCTCATAGTGTCTTTTCTAGACTCATGTAGACAGTTTCAGGTAGTGGATGTCGCGGGACGTTTTATGCAATGAAAACTCTTTGAAAAATTGTTTTCATGAAAGGATCCTAGAGATTGTAGACTAGACTCGAGAAGGAATCCTGGTTCACTACAATCGCAGCTCTGATACCAATCTGTCACACCCCTTTCTGCGGCGGAAGCACGAGGTGTGATCATGAAAGGTTCTCATTGCATACGAAGAGTAAACATACTACATGCTCAAAAATAACTTCAACACTTACATTACTGAAAACATAAGTCAAGTGTTTACAACACGAGATAGCATATTGTCTTAAAAGTTACAACTTTATTTAACGATAAACAAAGCGACATCCACGAGCATGAGTAAGACCACGCGCACATCCATCCTAGTTACCTGAAATACATGTGAGTTTTGGAAAAACGTCAACATAAAGTTGGTGTGAATTCATGCAGTTTTTGTATTTCACGTTTGTATACTTTGTATGAAAACATAGTTTGTGTCATGCAAAAATCAAGTTTTCATATATAAATCAAGTATTCATGTGTACACCACGTACTCATGTATAATTCAAGTTTTTCTTGAGTACCCCACGTACTCAAGTATAATTCCCGTTTTCTTGAGTACCCCACGTACTCAAGTATCATTCAAGTTTTCTTGAGTACCCCACGTACTCAAGTATAAATCAAGTTTTAGTATGGTATGAATGTTATGTAAATAAAGTATTCCTGTAAGTATCAGGATTGTTAATGGGTTGCAAAGCCATTAACATGTGACACGACATAGGAAGTCACCAAACCTTAGGCATTTTTCTAGTTGGCATATTCTGAGACACAAAAGCACTACTCAATTCTCGCCCTCACCGAGAGTGTGGCTGCCCGGCACCCGTTAGATCTAACCTTTTGTTCTGCGGTCTAGGTATATAGTTGATTAATGGTGCTTATGGTACCCTATTCGTGACACGATTTCACGTATCATTTCTCATAACGCATCCTACTTGGTACTCGTCCTCACCAAGTGCGCTTCTCGTATTCTTATATCTCATCACACTTGGTACTCGTCCTCACCAAGTGTGCTTCTTGTATTTTTATATCTCATCACACTTGGTAATCGTCCTCACCAAGTGTGCTTCTTGTATTTTTATCATACCATTTATAAATATTGTAACATTTGTACATGTATTTCACCCCCGAAGTTATAAAACTGAAAACAGTTAAAAGAAAAGGGGGAGCATGAACTCACAACTTTGCGTTCCTGTGCGTCGTAAACTTCACCGGATTTGCTTAATTAACGTCGTGACCTATACGCGTTTTCTTAACGTTAGTCACTAGACTTGCGTCGCACAAGTACAGTCACTTACTTTTACGTATTTGTATTGTTGTGTTAAAAATATTTTATATTTTTAACTAAGTATCTTACTTATATTATTTTCTCAAAAATTAATATAAGTATCTCGTGTTTTGCACTTTGCACCCAAATTATGTATCTTGTATGTGTATTTTTGTGTTTATACTTCTCATGAGTATTTAGTGTATTTTTAATTTTTAATACACTAGCACGTATAACACATACTATATACACTTAGCACAAAAGTTGGTGATCAAATACTATATATATTTTTGTCAAAAAAATATACATACTTAATATCCATTTTTATTCTTGAAGAAATCCTCATTTCTTATCACCAAAAATTAGGGAAACCTTGGTAATATTTTTAAATAGATTTTTAGGGAATAAGTTTCTCAAAACTTATATTTTTTTCTAAGTGTCAAAATTTATAAAAATTTTGACAGAGTTTCCCCTACAAATGGAGGTTTCCCATGTTTTCAAAACATGTGTTTATTTTCTTTTAAAATCAACAACAATCAACAACAACCTTTATTTATCAAACTTGTCAAAACAAGCATATATCACAACTTATGAACTTGAAAGTTTGTAAAAATATGTAGTAACTTACTAGCACATTTAGTAAGTCTTGTTACCTTTAAAAATAAGTTTAGTTTCCTAAAAACTTTATTTTTAAAGAGTATGTATTTTCACAACTTCTAGTCATGAATTTCAAAAGTATTTCTTTGTGGAATTTTCTTTCTACATAAGTGTTTATACACTTGTTTACTTACTAAAAATGATTTTAGTTCATACAAGATCCGGGTTTTTAACAATCTAGTATTTTCCACTTGGTTCTTCCGAAAAACCACTTGTAGATCTTTAGATCTACTAGTTTAGGATCTTATTATACAAGAAAAATTATATTTACACAAGTTCATGTTTCATGAGTGGAAGGGTTCACCATCTTTTATAATTTATACACTAACACACTACTAGTTCATGTTCTTGTACATGATCAAGCATGGTTAGATGATGATCCATCCCACTTTTAGTAACAAACAACATCAAATAATCATAACTAGACAAGTTTCACAAGATTTACACACATATCTTCTCTTTATCCACCTTATTCATCTTATGTTCAATACTTTAATGTAAGTTCTTTAGTGTTTCATGATTTTTAGCCATTAAATCATCTATTAACCATTATAAACAAGAACAAGATGAAGATTTGAAGCACTTACTACTAGCACAAGGCTAGGGAAGTTCAATAAGGAAAATGAAGTGGATAAAAGCAAATGAAGAAGGTCCTTCAAGATCCGCTTGCACCGAGCTTCGATAGTGACCTTCTTACACCCTCTAGTAACCTTAGAATGCTTAGATGATGAATGAAAATGGTGGTTGTATGTTAGGGGTGTTAGGCCGAGAGCTTAGAGGGAAGGAAGAGTGAAGATGGTGAGTTAAAGTGTTGGGAATGATAAATGGTTTATCTTGTGGTCACTTATAAATATCCACCAACATTAGGAAGGTATATGGCATCTTTGCTTAGGATATTCCCAACATAATCTTATAAATAATTCAAAGAAAATCCTATGTGGGGAACATGTCCCCTAACCGGCCATTAGATGGGGGGGGGGGGGTCTTGGTTGCATTTCAATTGTTAGTTACCATATCTAGATACTTGTTAAATGTTAGATTTAGTGTGTTAAGTATGTTATATAATGTGAAGTGTGTTAGGGTGTTCGGGGACCCTAACTAGCTTAGAAAAATAAAAACAATGCTTCTAGCATTATTTTGGTGTTCCGGGTAATATCCGGTTGTTCGGTTACATACCGATTCGTTAAAGTGCTAAATTGCACCTTTTAGTGTCTAATGAGTATCTTTTTGTACCATTTCAATTCCCAACACTTGGGGAGGTATTCTGGGTAATAAAATGACATTTCTGCATAATATTTATTGCCATCATGCTGATTATAGCTGAATTATATAAAATTCTGCACTTAAAGTGCGTTTCGGGTGCTTTTTAGTGCTTATTTTTGCTTCCGTATGGTATATATGTAAACCCTTGTATATATTCTTGGGTTTTAATGTATTCTTGTTGTTGGACCTACACCTAGGTTCCAATTTTATTGTCTGACTGCTTTCTGCAGCTCTGTTGACACAGCGTGTCTTACCGGTGAGTTTACTTAGTATTTCTGACGCAACGCTCTCGTTATGCATAAAGAAATATTTTGTAGTATACAACGTGCATGAATTCACTTGTTTAATTGCTGACAGTTAAGCACATAATTGCAGTCATTAAACAATAATTAAAGTGTACGTAAATTACCGGTTTGGTGCCAGTTGTCACATTATATTCCAATAAAGTCCCTCGGCGGACATACTATTTCAATATAGTCCTTTCATGGATGTGTGATTTTATTAAAATCCCTTTGGGGATACGTTATTTCGAAATAGTCCCTTTGAGGACATGATATTTCATTATAACCTCAATATGGACTTTTAATATTTTATAGTCCTTATACGGACTTATATTTTTCCTCTTAGTCCTCTGTGGACAAATATATTACTAAAAGTCCTGATTAAGGCACTATTGTAAATTCCTAATAATCTATGAAAGTTTTGAAAATTTTATGTAGGTATTCATTTCGTCCTTTATTCAGGGATAGTTCCAAATTTTACTCGAACTTTATCGATCAACTGAAAATTTCAAAAAGATCCTCTTAATGGTATAACCTAGCCTATATGTCTATGAACATGGCTATAATGGTAAAACCCTCTTAAGATAATTAATCCTTGTTAACATCTAAGAACATGTTAACATTCCTGGCTGTGTGACTTGAGAGACCACACTAGCTTCCAAAAGTACTTGGACTTTTCCAAGCCACCTTCCTAGCCTATATGATCAATACGAATCACGGCTATCAAACAACAGTGTGAAGTATACATCAAAACGTCCAATTAAGATGTATGCCTATGGGCGAAAGTGTATTCATGACAATGATAGTTTTATTTTATAAACTTCTTATCAAAAGGCGATGAACTATGTTCGACCCTTAAAGATCACTGATCCAAGAGATCATTGATTATGTTTTAATTGTCCTTGTAACAAGGCCTTTTGTGCCATCTAACTGCCCTTCGAGACAAGCCTTGTGCTATATGAGGACGTCTCTATGACATTGACATTGTGATCTTTATGATCCCCTGTCCAAGGTAATGAGCTGTGCTCAAGCCTAATAGTCTACATGATCAATGCGATCATGACTAAAATCATCAGTACGATGATTAAATCTGATATCCTTAATGATGTTTTGCCTAAGGGCTATATTATATTGTCCAATTGAGACAAGGCAATTGTAATCTTTTATGATTCCTTGCCCAAGGGGGTGAGCCATGCTCAAATCCCATAGTCTATATGATCATTGCGATCCTAACTAGTATCATCAATATGATGATCATAATATTAACATCCCTTGTGATGAAATGCCTACGGGCTACACTTTACCCTATTGTCGATAAGACAAAGTTAGTGGTGGTCTTTATGATCCCCTGTACAAAGTGGTGGGTTATACCCAACCCCAACAGTCTATATGATCAGTATGATCATGACTAATATCATCAAATGCAATGATGATATATGAACATCCATTAGTGATGTCAATTGGGTTACCTTTGCGCCAAATAAGTCGTCTTTAGAGACAATGACAGTTGTAGTTTATGACTTCCTGTCCAAAGATGAAGAACTATGTTCAAACCTGGAAGCCTCTAATCCTATAAGATTGCGACTTATAAACTAACATCCTTGATGACAAAACAATGAGTTATGTTTTAAAGTCATTCATGACAAGCTAATGTGCTATAGTTTGTCATTCGTGACAAGTTAACATATTAAGTGTTAACATTCCTAGTCACAGGCCTTTTTGTGCCAGCATTGATAAATGTCCTCCATGTCAGGCCTTAGTGCCATATCTTATAATGTCCTTTGCGACAAGGCCTTCGTGCCGTATAATCATTTATGTCCTTCATGACTAGGCTTTATGCCATATCTTTCTACGTCCCTCGCGACGGGCTTCTACGCCATATGTATATATATAATAAAAGTCATGTAAGGCTAGCCTTCGAGCTATTCATAACCGTCCTTGTGACAAGGACAGTTGTGACATTATGATCCTCTGTCAAACAGGTAATGGACTCGCTCATGGTCCTTTTGTGACCTAGGCTAAATGTAATGGATATACATTTAAATAACATTCATTAGGAATGTTTGGAAAATAATAGCCTATACGGTTTATGGATGTCGTGGCTGATCTATGTTAGGTCATCAGGAGGATGACTAACAATTGCTTAACATGGTGGTTAGTAGCAAGTTTCGAGTATGGCAAACTCGAATGAGGTGGATAACAGTCGCGATACTTTTAAGGCGACAAAAGCTAATAATGCTACAAACTTAAACCTCAATATTAATGGAGTTAATCTCCAAGCTGTGATTGACACATCAGTTTGAAAGGCCATGGAAAAGGTCATGAAACAGTTCAAAGAGCCGAATGCTTCTCGCTCTAAATTCCATTCAAAAACCACATTCAATTGCTCATGAAAAGAGCTTTGTTCACACTTCGAATGTGAAGGATGAACCAAAGGACGAGGATAACTCCCAGAAATCTAAGAAAGAGAGCAATTACGAGCTTAATAAGGACCAACATAAGTTCAGTAAAGAGCCTGTATATAAGACCTGTTATAAAAGACACTAGGGACAGTGTCGAATAGAACAAAGACCAAAGCAGTGTGGCATCTGCAAAGGAACTGGGTCATCAGTCCCATGAACGTAGGGACATAAAGAATGCAGTCTGTTATACCCAACCCCAACAGTCTATATGATCAGTATGATTATGACTAATATCATCAAATGCAATGATGATATATGAACATCCATTAGTGATGTCAATTGGGTTACCTTTGCGCCAAATAAGTCGTCTTTAGAGACAATGACAGTTGTAGTTTATGACTTCCTGTCCAAAGGTGAAGAACTATGTTCAAACCTGGAAGCCTCTAATCCAATAAGATTGCAACTTATAAACTAACATCCTTGATGACAAAACAATGAGTTATGTTTTAAAGTCATTCATGACAAGCTAATGTGCTATAGTTTGTCATTCGTGACAAGTTAACATATTAAGTGTTAACATTCCTAGTCACAGGCCTTTTTTGTGCCAGCATTGATAAATGTCCTCCATGTCAGGCCTTACTGCCATATCTTATAATGTCCTTTGCGACAAGGCCTTCATGCCGTATAATCATTTATGTCCTTCATGACTAGGCTTTATGCCATATCTTTCTACGTCCCTCGCGACGGGCTTCTACGCCATATGTATATATATATAATAAAAGTCATGTAAGGCTAGCCTTCGAGCTATTCATAATCGTCCTTGTGACAAGGACAGTTGTGACATTATGATCCTCTGTCAAACAGGTAATGGACTCGCTCCAAACCTTAAGTGCCATTAATGGTCCTTTTGTGACCTAGGCTAAATGCAATGGATATACATTTAAATAACATTCATTAGGAATGTTTGGAAAATAATAGCCTATACGGTTTATGGATGCCGTGGCTGATCTATGTTAGGTCATCAGGAGGATGACTAACAATTGCTTAACATGGTGGTTAGTACCAAGTTTCGAGTATGGCAAACTCGAATGAGGTGGATAACAGTCGCGATACTTTTAAGGCGACAAAAGCTAATAATGCTACAAACTTAAACCTCAATATTAATGGAGTTAATCTCCAAGCTGTGATTGACACATCAGTTTGAAAGGCCATGGAAAAGGTCATGAAACAGTTCAAAGAGCCGAATGCTTCTCGCTCTAAATTCCATTCAAAAACCACATTCAATTGCTCATGAAAAGAGCTTTGTTCACACTTCGAATGTGAAGGATGAACCAGAGGACGAGGATAACTCCCAGAAATCTAAGAAAGAGAGCAATTACGGGCTTAATAAGGACCAACATAAGTTCAGTAAAGAGCCTGTATATAAGACCTGTTATAAAAGACACTAGGGACAGTGTCGAATAGAACAAAGACCAAAGCAATGTGGCATCTGCAAAGGAACTGGTCATCAGTCCCATGAACGTAGGGACATAAAGAATGCAGTCTGTTACGGCTGTGGTGAGTAAGGCCACATAAAAAAAAATTAGATGCCATAAAGCTGCCAAAGAAGGTGCAGCTAAGTCTGGAAAGGCTAAGGAAGGAAGTGCCCGAACTCACCTGATGAATGCCAAGAGACAGTGCATGATGTCATCCAGTACATTTCTTATCATTTTGACAATGTTAATTTCTGCTAAGTGTTCTGTTTTTTTTATACAGGCAATAATAAGTCTTCATAGACCATAAGCTTAGCAAACTTTTATCTTACCCTCAAGGTATAACTTACCAAGGAAACCATCATAACTGATCCTTCTATTTTCGATGATGGATCCTTCTGTAAAATCTAAGTGTACTCTTTCTTTGAATAGAGTACGACAATATATGTTATTTTAATTATTTTCCTCATTGATTTTATCAACTGCGAGTGCTAACTATGTTTGATAAAAGTGCTATATGAGGATTGGCGTCACCTAGTGTATCCCATAGATCGCTTCCATGCCTGATCAGTATGGAGGTTTAATGCATGGAACCACTAAGATATACCACTGGTCATATTGTACTAAAGTCAGCTAATGGTATTCAAAGAAGATATCCATAATACAAATGCTTAAGTGGGCATCTCTACTTAAGGCATCCGTGCAATCGTAAGATCAGATGTGTCATTTGCATGGCACAAGCAATGGTAAGTGGACCAAGGTCGAAGATTGAAGCTACCTCTATCGTATTTGGATAACTTGATTTCTTCTCAGTAGAACTACCCTGTTTTACCCCTGAGGGGCAAAGTGAAGTTAGGATTGAAATCCTATTAGGAGCTGTACCTGCTACAGAAGCTCCATATCAGTTAGCATCAACGGAAATGGAAAAGCTGTCGGCTAACCAGATGAGTCTTTGGAGAAAGGCTTGAACAGTCTAGCTCATCATCTTAAGAGCTCTGATTATTGTTGATAAAGGAAAGCACGATGCAATACGCTTGTGCATTGATTACTGCAACCTGACCAGGAAATGATTAAGAATCATTATTAGCTGCCCAGGATCGTCGATTTGTTCGATCAACTATGGGAGTAGTTAATTCCTTAAGATTGATTCGGGTAGTAGTTGGAATAACTATCTCACCCTGAATATGTTCTTCTATAACCAATAGCATTATATAAGCATCAAGGTTGCTCCTCTGGAGACCTTGTTTGGGAGAAATAGCCAACGCCCATTTGTTAGGCAGGAAATTGGGAAATCCCAATTATCAGAATATGAGAATTCTCTTAAAAACGACGAATAAGATAATATGAATCCGTAATTGTTTAAAAGCTGCCAGTAATCGGCAGAAGAGCAATGCGAACAAGAGGCGCAAACCTCTTAAAGTTCCAAATGGGGAACAAGACTCTATTGGAAATATCAACATGAAAGAGTACAATACGTTTCGGGGTAAAGGGCAAGTTAAGCCTTGGATATATAAATCATTCAAGATCGTCGAATGTGATGGCAGTATAAGTCATAAGCTAAACTTGCCTAAGGAGCTCGGTGGAATTCACGATGTGTTCCACATTTCTAACTTAAAGAAATGCCTAGCTGATAAATCGCTAGCAATGTCTTGTAAAGACGTATAGATTAATGAAGGCCTGAGGTTTATTGAAAGACCTATATCAATTAAGGATCGACAGGTTAAGAAACTCCGAAAAGGAGCATGCACCTATTGAATAGGTCAACTGGAATACCCGTAAAGGTCCCTAAATTACTGTGGAAGTTGAGTCCATTTCACGACAGAAAGTACTTCCATCTTTTTGGAGCAAATCTCGGGGTCGAGATTTCTTTTAAGGGGGTGAGGATGTAACACCTCGTAAAATCGTGTCCAATGATGTGTTGACACGTGTAATGAACCCTAATAAAGTCAAACGTTGACTATGAGGGACTAATTTCGTCAAAATCGAAAACTATGAATATAGAAGGACTGAAAGTGTCAACATGCCTAAACTAGGCCTCTGAATGACCTTTTAACATACTGAGAGCTTCATTATGTTTCATCATATTCTCGGGAATGCCTAATATTGGCTATGCAAGGCTTTTATGCCAATAAGTGAAATTGCGCGCAAGTTTGTAACTTTGAGGGGTTAAAAGCGTCAACATGTTTAATTACACCTCTGAATGACCTTTTGACGAACCTGAAGCATTACGATGTGTAATCGTACTCTCGAGAATGCCTAATATGTGCTACATAGGGCTTTGATGCTATTAAACATCAATACGCGCAAGTTTACACGTTAGAGGGACCAAAAGCGTCAACATTGGATAATCCACCTTTGAATGACCTTTTGAGCGAACTGGAGCATTGTAATATTTGAACATACACTCGGGATACCTCAT
>JARYGA010043001.1:0-63822 GCA_030545235.1 Helianthus tuberosus
CTCTAACTCACAAAGATCAACAACTTCCAATGATCCACAACCATCAAAGAGCCAAAATCTTGAAATTTCTGATACATCATCAGACTTTTTAGCTTTTGCTGAAGCAATAGCACTGCTCACCAAAACATTTGAGCAGAGGTTGAGGGGAGGAAGCCAGAGGTACCAGAGAAGTGACAGAGGAAGGATGGATGGAAGATTTAAAGAGGAATTTAGATCTAAAGATAAAGGGAAGGCTGAAGTTGTGTGTTACAAGTGCAAGCAGAGAGGTCACTATGCATCAGAATGCAAGACCAAAAAGCTTAAAGATGTTGCTTACTATGAGAAAAGCTTGAAGAAGCAAAGAAGCAGCAACAAGTTAGCTTAATTGCAGGTACAGATACATGGTTATCTGATGATGAAGAAGAAGAATTGGAAAATTTCTGCCTCATGGCACTTTCTGAAGGTCTACCAGAAACTTCAGAACAAAAGGTAAATTTAGACAATCTTGATCTTGAAGACAAGCTAAACAAGCTCATGTCAGATTTTCTAAATCTGCAAGAAAAACATCAATAAGATATTAGAAAATCTGATGAGTTGCAAAGGACTCTGAATAAAATCATTCTTGAAAACCAACTTCTTATAGAGGACAGTTTAGATCAAAGAGCTAAAATTGAGTTTTATGAAAATGAAAGAAAAGATCTTTACAAGAAAATCAATGATAAAGAAATCAATGTAAGAGGTTTTCAACAAGCAAAAGAATTCATAAATTTCATTTAGTCCACACCTAAGAACAAAGGAGAGGGTTTAGGATATAAAAACTCAAGAGGAAGTAAACCCACTGTCTTTGTAAAAGCAACTCATCAGATTTCTTATAAATTTTCATCAGAATCTGAATCTGAATCTTGCAAGAAAACCTGTTCTGAAAACTCTTTTGAAAAACAAAACTTCAAAACAAACATAATTGAATGCAGTCAAGAATTTGTAAAGACTCCAGAAGCAGTTCACTCATCTTTTCAAAATTATCCACTCATTCCATCACAAGAAAAAATATCAGAAAATTCTGATAACTCTTGTATGTGTGTTGACATACTGAAGCTTGTTCAACACCATCTTCAAAAGAAAAATGTAAAATTTGTTAATGGCTCAGCATATAACAGAGTTTCTGATGCAAAACTAAGAAGAAGAAATAAACTTATTAAAATCCCATCAGAAACAGTACCCAAACCCTCTAATCATTCCATTTCAGGACCATCTGTTAGGATCGAAGGCTCTTATGATTGTGTTAGTTTGTATGAATTGAACACTGAATGAGTATGAAACAATGTAAAGTGCAGCGGAAATGAATAACAAACTTTGTAAACATAATCAAAGGAGAAAATAGTTTTGAAAATGCATAAGCAATTCATTTAGTCAAAAGATTTTACAAAGCAAATCAAATGATTACAGTCATGCTTACAAACTAAGCTCCCCCTCAGCCTGATGCCCCAAGGTTGGATTACACAAGATGAAAGGATTGAACTGAGGAGAAGAATTCTCTCAGAACGAATCAAACGTAACAGTACAGAGCACTGTTCCATTTATAGACAATCCAAACCACTGTGGCATCTTAGCTGACGTCACCATGAAAGTGACGTCTAACAGCCTAACAACCTGTATCTACTGTCTTATGCAAACACTACTAATCTTAACAACTGACTATACATGAAACAGATGATATACCAAACTACTGCTCTCTCTAATCATCAGTGCTTTCCTCAAGGTTGATCAGTCCTTGATTGGGCAGTGTTTTGTCATCAGCAGTTTGTACCAGCAGTGCTTAGTTTCCAGCAGTCTTCTAGGCTTCATCAGTAGTTAGACAAAACAGTAGCAGTTGTATTCGGGCAGTGGATATAAGGTCATCAGCTGTTATAATCACAGTCAAGGGAGAAGACTCAGTGTAAACTGCTGCTTATTGTGAATCCACTGTCATGATCTGGTTTTGGCTTTCATTATCTGTTCCTCTAGTAGGGTTCAATCCCAACAATCTCCCCCTGGAATAGATAATGCCAAAACCTTTCATTATTCTGGATCTTTATTCCTCATCAGAAGTTCCTTTGCTTGCCTTTTAAATTCCTCTTCAAATTCTTTGGAACTTGTGTCATCTTCATCCCTGCACAGTGAAAGTTCAAGGAGATCCTGCAAATCTTCAACACTAAGGCCTAGTGCTTCTTTCCTTGATATGTACTTCACATTGCCATTGGATCTGACTATAGTCAATACGTGGGTCTTTTGGTCAGACATCCACTTTAGTACTTTTGAACCCAATGGGTTTCTTGGGAGAGATTAATTTACTGATGAGCTTTGAGATATTGGCCTTGAGAAAAATTGTAAAGCAGTATCTTTAACTTCAGACATTCTTTTGAAAGCTTCTTCTATGACTTTATTTGCTGCAGCTATATCTTCTGCAACTTCTTCGTCAATTTGCTCTTGAATCTTTTGTTGATCAAGCTCTCTGTCTGAGATATCTGCTGAAGTATCTGTTGATGCAGGTTTGGTTAATACCTTTTTGAAAAGGTTTTGAAGGCTCACTGAACCATCTTCTTTTAGACCCATTTTCTTGATGGCTTCTGTGAAGTATTCAGCTTCCTTTTCTTTTGCCTCTTCACTGATCAGCTGTTTTCCTTCTTCTTGGTTTGTCACAAGAGTAGGATTTTCTCTTGACTTGAACAGTGTTCTGAGGTTTTCAATCTGTTTTTCAAGTTTCATCATTTGTTCTTGTTTCTTTGAAGTGCCTGAAATAGTTATCTTTCTTTTCTTCAGCCTTTCATAGGCTTCATCAGTATGCTGCTTTGACCATTTTGATATGGCATTAGCAGTGTCCACTGTTGCATCTATCAACTCCTGTTTCTTTCTTTTATATTCAGTTGTTAGGTCAGCGATGAGCTTTTTGTATTTGCTCCAATTTGGAGCATTTTTCTTCTTTCTGGGATCATTTTTTTATTTTATCAATCCTATCAGCCTCATGCTTTAAAGCCACTATTGGCCATTCTTCAAATTGGTTTTCTTCAGCAGGATAAAATTTTTCTTGCATGATGTATGCTAGAAGTTTTCTTCTCATCTCTGTTCGTTTATCTTCCTTTTCTTTGCTCAGCTCTTGTGCAAAATTCTTTATTTGTTTGACTTTTGTGAGTAGAAATTCCAATCTTTCAGCAATGGCTTCATCACCTTGACCTTCACATTCAAGCTTCGCTCTTATCTTTGCTTGTCTTGATTTGAGCTCAAGATATTCATCCATGTCTTCTGGAACTAGGAAGCCAACGAGTGAAGGAAATCTTTTGTTTGAAGGATCATCATCAGTGTAGAATTGCCTCATCTCATTTTTTATAGCTTCTAGTTCCAACGGATATTTTACAGCAGTGGGATCATACTTATCCTCATTTGACTGAGTAAGTTTTCTTTTTCTGGTGTAGAGCTTTGCGGATGAGGAGGGTTTTGACTGTGATGTAGGAATGATTAGAGCAGTGGTGGATGGTTGACAAACAGCTGTTGAAACAACTGGTGTTCCAACCTCTGTTGTCATTACAACTACTGATGTGTAAGTAGATGTCCTCTGCTTTTGAGCAGGGGTTGAAGTGGTTTTTGATGGTGGTGATGGTGGTGGTGACTCATCATCAAGAATGAAAACCCTTCTCCTTTTTAATGTAGGAGAGGCTGATGATGTCGTTGGTGGATCAGTGGTTTGAATGATGGAAAGTGTCTGACAAACAGTTGTTGGAACAACTGGTGTTTCAACCACTGTTGTCATTACAGGAGATGTTGTAACATCTGCTGTCTTCTGCTTTATGGTAGGAAGCAGTGGTGGTAATATGATTGTAGATGAAGATGGTGGTAGAACAGTGGTTGTGATGGTGTGTGTTGAAGTTGTGTGTGTTGATGAAATGGCAGCTGTTTGGCTACTGACAACAGTTTTTGTAACCGCTGCTGTATCAGCTGTTTGAATGGAATTGTAACCGTTGTTGTATCAGCTGTTTGAATGGAAGTTTCAGATGTTGAATCTTTTGAGATGTTAGATGGCTGTTTTCCCTGTTCTGGTTCAACATACAGACCATCTTCAATTCCCTTTTTCTTCATCTTTTTGATACTCTCCCCCTTTTTGGCATTATCTGCAAGAGGGTTATCCATAAAAAGGATAGTAGAGGGAACTTTTTCACCATGGGCAGTCTTTTGTATGCTAGCCTTTATAGCCTTGATGTCTGCTTGAGTATCTTTAAATCTCGGCTCCACCATGTTTGTCAGCATTTTTACATGCATTTCATGTTGCTGATCAGTTGTTTGTTTTTGTTTTTCCAACATGGGTTGAAAGATATTCCAGAGCTCATTTGTAGCAATTGCTTGTGGTGGAGCAGATGCTTGAGTTAGAACAGGTGCTTGTGGTGGGGCAGCAGTGGATTGTGCTTTTTGAGCTTTTAAAATCTCGTGCACCATCTTCTTTATTTCAGCAACTAAGGTTTCCAGTTTTTCAACTCTTCCCGTCAATTCCTGGTATTTTGAATCATCGCCCACTTTAATGGGATCATCTGAATCCCCACCTGTAGTGGTTATGTCAATGTTTGACTTAGGAACTGAGTCCCAAAAATCACCCATTGATGCCCCTTGTTCTTGGTATTGGGGACTTCTTTCTTCAGCACTTAATAAACCTTTGATGGTATCAGTGGTTAGAACCAACTCACTGGTGGTTACCGAAGGTGCTATTGAAGAAATTGCCTTCAAGGGAGTCTTACTAATGAAACAACTGTCCAACTGAAGATCTGTTGATCCATCAGTTGTAGTTGCTGCTCCACTTGAACTACCACTGAGAGTTACTTGTAACTCAGGGGGTGTAACCTCCTCAGTTGTTGCTGGGATAGCAGAGGGATAAGCATCAGACCCAGTCACTTGTGGGAGTATACTCTAAGTGACAGGTGATAGAGAGGAACTGGTTTGTGTCTGAGCTATAACAACTGCAAGCAACAAAGGTAGCATGGATTGTGGTAATATTATTGGTGAGGGTATGGGAGTTGAAAGAGACATGTCATTGGTATCAGGACTGAGGAAGATGGATCCGATTGAATCCAGAGCTTCATATTGTGGGGTCCCTGTGCTTACAACCTGATCCTTTTATGAGGATGCAGGAGGAGTTTTAGAAAATGGTGGAGATCTTTCTACCAACTGCTGTGAGGAAGTAGCAGCAGTGGTTTGTGGTGACATTTGTGTTGTCACAGGCATTAGCTCTAGGATCTCATCTTCCAGAGTTGCCTTTGTTTTGGGTTTTGGGGGCTTTCTGGATGTTTTCTTTTTGGTCTTTTTGGTAGTGGCAGGTGTGGGTTTCAAAGCAGGGGTAGTGCTGCTATGATCACCTGGAGCAGTAGGCTCAGCAGTAGATGTCTGAGGAGTAGTGGTAACTGCTAAATTCTGCTCAGACACCTCTGCTTTTGTTTTTATTGGTGCCAACATTCTAGTGAATGTTTCAGGTGTTAAACTTTTTATTTGAAAATAAACACCTTGTTTTGGCACATTTTCATTTTCTTTTTCAAAATTTTGTTTAAAATAGTAACTTAGAAACCTTGGAAAGAGTAAAAATGTTTTGCTATCAACGTTCTTTACCAAGTCATTGAAGATTTCCTGGGAATAGTTGTTATCTTTATTATTTAAAATAGCATAGCCCAGGCATTGAATCTTCAATGGTATTTCATTAAACGCTGTTGTTTTATTTGAAACACACGACAAAAGCGTGTGAAATAGAAATCTGGGAGCAGACAGAAAATAACCTTTTTGTAAGGTATCTACCTTTGATTGTTCTGCATACCCTCTTTTCAAAAAGTCAGTTTTCAACTCGGTTTAGTCAAAAGAAGTTTTACCTTTCTGATCATCGAGTTTAAAGACTTCTGAGATTGTTTGTGGAGTGATTTGGATCGCTTTACCCTGTATCGAGGAGTTGATGGCTACTACTTTATCGTCTTGTTTCTCAAGAGTAGCATTTTTCCAGAACTCTCTCTAGGTTTACAGGTAAATGGGAGCGTCTGGTGTCAAAAAAGTTTTGTACTTTGATTCAGATAGTGTGTCAATGACGGAATCGAAGGTGCGGTTGTTTGAGGGTTTTGTGAGGAGACCCAAGTAGTTGTGCGGTGATTTGTATGGGATTTCTATGGTTTCTTCGGCCGTTTGAACGACCTCTTTTGAAGATGATGGTGATTTTGGTTTAGATTTTGATTTTGATTTTGACTTCGTCATTTTGATGAAGAAGAATCGGAGAGTGATTTTGGAAGAAAGGTTGGAAACTGCTTTGAGAAGAGAACTTTGGAATTCAATTCGACAGTGTAAAACCCTGTTTGGGGTTTTGATCAGGGTTTTATTTAGGGAAAAAGTGATCGCTGATGTGGCAGCGGTTATTATGATATAAGGGCTAAAAACTGACCACGTGTCAAACTCTGATGAAATGGATGAATAGCAGAGGACGGTTGTTTTGAAAACCACTGATGAAGCAAACATCAGTGGCTACAACGGTAATAATGTGACATCAGTGGATGATTTTTACTATCAGTAGATAGTACATCAGTGGATAAGACACTGATTTTGAGCATCAGTGCTTGCCAGGAGAAATGATGGATCAGTGGATGACTTTCAGCAGTGGACAGTATTTAGTAAAAGATGTTTGAACAAGACAGTGTTAAAGGTAATATACTGGTAATGATTTGAGAGATCAGTATATCAGCAACAGTTTTGAAAATTTTCATTTAGGCTTCTGCCACATGTCAATTACACATTTTGAAGCCTTTACAAATCCTTGACAGTGGTTTAGTACCCCAGATACTGTGAACTTTTTACCAAAGCTACTCATCTTTGTAATAATATTTGAATTAAAACATGAGTACCCAGGTATTTTAAGATCTGTTGACAATCAATCCTTTTCACAGATTAAGAACAAACTTGAGTTTGACATGACCATGACAAATATACCATTTCCTTTTGATCTGCTTGAGGATAAATTAACCAACAAAAAATAAAGGTTATCTATCCTGACAGAAGATTGAAACTTTTACTAACAAAAACCAGTAAAAGTTCAAAAAAAATATCATACCAAAAAAATAGAAAATAGTATATCCTGCTTTATTCGAGAAAAACCTTCTAAAAAAAATAAAGGGTTTTCTAAAAACAGCACCAAAGGAACCTGGTAAAACAATAATAAAGCACATAATCATCTCATGCTCAAATTTATGAGAATGGTCAGTGGTTGAAGACAACCACTGTTTTGAAGACAGTGGTATGAATTTTAACTGCATTTTTGTCCACTGTTTGATACCATTTACTTGATGATTGACAACAGAATTGAGGACACATTTTCACATGAGTTTTTGACAACTCAGTTGTAGACTTTGTTACCATGTGAAGATTCTGAAAATTTGTCTAATCCTCTTTTAAGTACATTTACTGGGAATACAATTGTTCCCTGAATTTTCTTAAATCGAAAATTGCACATAGTTGCTTAATGACCACTATTACCCCAACCTTTGACTCTAAAGCGTTTTATGTTCATACTCTTCCCTTTGACTACAAAAGTTTTGAGATAAACACACTTCTGAGCTTTTGTTTATTTTCTTCTTCCCCTTTCACCCTTCCCATTTATAAGTAATGAATTACTTACTGGGAGATCTTTTAGAAAAACCTTAATCCAATATCATTTTGTTGTAATGTTTTGAGAGAATTGGTCATGTTTTGCACAAGTTTTTCAACCAATCTCACACTACATATGATATGGACTATGTTGATCCCTGATTTTCTGAATGTATTTTTAACATAGTTGATTTTGTCCATTTGAGGATCCTCAACCTGTTTTTCAACACACCAGATCTTATGACTAAAGTTTTAAATTCCCTCTTTCATGTTTACTAAAAACACTAATGTTTTGAAAACATAGGTTTTGTTCATCTGAGGTTCATACTTTAGTATTAAATATGAAGAAACAACACAAAATTCACAACAATAGTTGAAATCAATTTTGAGAATAAGAGATAATCCCATAGTTTTAATATATATGTTTTCAGATCTAGAAACCATGAGTGTCATGTGTGAGATTTGTGTGTCATATGACATTTTGGTTGATTTATAGAATTTTTGAATAACCATTTTGAACATGGTTTACTCGGTACTCTGTTTTTCAACTAAATGCACCCAGCCTTAGTATCAATGAATTATGAGCCGAACTGTTATGTCAAATTGATTGTTAGATAGAATTTGATTGTCCAGGCTCTGATACCAATTGTTAGGATCGAAGGCTCTTATGATTGTGTTAGTTTGTATGAATTGAACACTGAATGAGTATGAAACAATGTAAAGTGCAGCGGAAATGAATAACAAACTTTGTAAACATAAGCAAAGGAGAAAATAGTGTTGAAAATGCATAAGCAATTCATTTAGTCAAAAGATTTTACAAAGCAAATCAAATGATTACAGTCATGCTTACAAACTAAGCTCCCCCTCAGCCTGATGCCCCAAGGTTGGATTACACAAGATGAAAGGATTGAACTGAGGAGAAGAATTCTCTCAGAACGAATCAAACGTAATAGTACAGAGCACTGTTCCATTTATAGACAATCCAAACCACTTTGGCATCTCAACTGACGTCACCATGAAAGCGACGTCTAACAGCCTAACAACCTGTATCTACTGTCTTATACAAACACTGCTAATCTTAACAACTGACTATACATGAAACAGATGATATACTAAACTACTGCTCTCTCTAATCATCAGTGCTTTCCTCAAGGTTGACCAGTCCTTGATTGGGCAGTGTTTTGTCATCAGCAGTTTGTACCAGCAGTGCTTAGTTTCCAGCAGTCTTCTAGGCTTCATCAGTAGTTAGACAAAACAGCAGCAGTTGTATTCGGGCAGTGGATATAAGGTCATCAGCTGTTATAATCACAGTCAAGGGAGAAGACTCAGTGTAAATTGCTGCTTATTGTGAATCCACTGTCATGATCTGGTTTTGGCTTTCATTATCTGTTCCTCTGGTAGGGTTCAATCCCAACACCATCATGTGCAGCAGATCTGGTACTGTGACTCAGGAAGCTCCAAGCACATGACTGGGGACATGGGCTTACTCAGCAACTTTGTTTCAAAGCTAGGTAGAATGGTAAATTTTGGAAATGGAGTGAAAGGGAGGATCATGGGATATGGATGCATACGGTATGGATGTTTGACCATAGAGAAAGTAGCCTATGTTGAAGGCTTAAAGGATAATTTGCTGAGTTGTGGTCAATTCTGTAACAAAGGTTTTCAGGTAACCTTTTTACCAGAAAAATGCTTGTTAATAGGTATAGATGATAATAAAATCTATTTAAGTGGGAAAAGAATAAGAAAATCAATTTACTATTTTGATTTCAAAGAGGAAAGTGAACATCCAAAACTATGTTTATTTTCAAAAATCAACAAAGGTAGTAGTTGGTTATGGCACAAAAGGTTAGCCCACTTAAATTTCAAAAACCTAAGCAAACTAGCAAGCAAAGGTCTGGTAAAAGGATTACCTTTGATATCCTCAAAGAAGGATAAAATTTGTGAAGCATGTGAGATGGGCAAATCCAAAAGAAGCTCACATAAATCAATTTCTGAATCTTCTATTTCACAAAATTTGGAACTTTTACACATGGATTTGTGTGGACCCATAAGTACAGAAAGTTTTTCTAGAAAGAAATGCATACTAGTAATAGTAGATGACTTTTCCAGGTACACATGAGTAGAATTTTTGAGAAAGAAAAGTGAAACTCCTGATCTGATCATTAATTTTATCAAGAAAATTGAAAATCTGTTAAAACTAACGGTCAAAAGGATAAGATCAGACAATGGAACAGAGTTTAAAAATTCAAAAATTGAGAATTTCCTTGTGAGTAAAGGAATTTCTCATGATTTTTCTGCTCCCAGAACATCCCAACAGAATGGGGTGGTTGAAAGAAGAAATAGGACCTTGGTAGAAGCTGCCAGAACCATGCTTGCTTATGCTAAGCTGCCCACTCACTTTTGGGCAGAAGCTATATGCATGTTTTACTCAAAACAGAACCATAATCAACAAAAGGCACTACAAAAAACCTTACAGCATTATCAATGGAAGAGTTCCAAGTATACAATTTTTGCATACATTTGGTTGTAGATGTTTTGTTTTCAATTATTTTGAAAGCCTTGAAAATTTGACAGAAAAGCAGAAAAAGGTATTTTTCTTGGTTACTATTTGTCATCAAAAGCATATAGAATTTTAATTCTCAACACAAGGACAATCAGAGAAAGTCTGTATGTTTCATTTGATGACTCATCAGAAACAGAGGTTTCTGATGAATACATGAAAGAAATAATTTTTTCTGACAAGCAAGAAAAATATGAACATCTCTTTGAAATGATAAATGAAGATTTCCTAGAACATGATAATCCTTTCAAAAACAAATCAAAAGATACTTCATGTACTAACTCTGCAGAACAAAGGTGTAGTACGTCAGAACCTCAGAATTCTGATATCTTACACACAATTGAAGCACCTGTTCAGGGGGAAACTTCAAATCCATCAGAACCAACAACTTTTCACAACAAGTTAAGATGGATCAAAGGACATGTTCATTCTGACATCATTGGCAATCCTGCAGATGGTGTCAGAACAAGATCTGCAACTGCACATGAGTGTGCATTTTCTGGGTTCTTAAGCAAGGTAGAACCTAAATCTGTCAAAGAAGCTTTAAGTGACCCAAACTGGATTCAGGCTATGCAAGAAGAGCTTGATCAGTTTGAAAGGAGCAAGGTATGGGATCTGGTACCCAAGCCAAAAGACAAATCTGTCATAGGCTCAAAATGGGTATTCAGAAATAAATCTGATGAGAATGGCATAATCACAAGAAACAAAGCAAGGTTAATGGTCAAGGGTTACCGTCAACAAGAAGGTATTGATTATGACGAAACTTTTACACCAGTAGCTAGATTAGAAGCTGTAAGAATTTTTCTTGCTTATGCTGCATCCAAGGATTTCAAAGTTTATCAAATGGATGTAAAATAGGCTTTTCTGAATGGTAAAATTGAGGAAGAAGTTTATGTGCAACAACCAGAAGGCTTTGTTGATCCAAAATTTCAAAATCATGTTTACATATTGAAAAAAGCCTTGTATGGGTTGAAGCAAGCTCCTAGAGCCTGGTATGAAACTTTATCAAACTTTTTACTCAATTATGGGTTTACCAAAGGTACTATTGACACCACACTTTTCCTCAAAACCCACAAAGGTCATACTTTGCTGGTCCAGATATATGTTGATGACCAGCCACTTTGAAATGAGTGTGATGGGTGAGTTAACCTTTTTCTTAGGGTTACAAGTTAAACAAAGAATTGATGGAATATTTTTGAGTCAATCAAAATATGTGAAAACAATTCTACAAAAATACTCACTTGAAAACTGCTTTGTTTCAAAAACTCCCATGGCAACAGGGAACTAGTTAGATTCTGATAAGGATGGAATAAGTGTTGATATTAAAACCAATAGAGGGATGATAGGATCACTACTATATTAACTGCAAGCAGACCAGATATCATGTTTGCAACAAGCTTTCTGGCCGGATATCAATGTGATCCCAAAGAATCCCATCTAAAAGCTGTAAAAAGGGTTTTCAAATATCTTAAAGGCACATCAGAAAATGGTCTCTAGTATCCTAAGGATATAAACCTTGAATTAATTGCATACACAGATGCAGATTATGCAGGGTGTAAAATTAACAGAAAAAGCACATCTTAGGAGAAAAATTGGTATGTTGGGCAAGCAAGAAACAAAACTGTGTTGCCACATCAACAGCAGAATCAGAATATGTAGCAGCAGCAAGTTGTTGTTCACAAGTGTTGTGGATGCAAACTCAACTGAAAGATTATGGAGTAACTCTGACAAGAATGCCAATTCTATGTGACTCGAAGATTGCTATTGCAATAACAGAAAATCTAGTTCATCACTCAAGAACCAAACACATAGATGTCAGATATCACTTCATAAAAGATCATGTGGAGAAAGGTAACATAGAAATGTATTTTGTTCCAACTGAAAACCAAATTGTTGATATCTTTACAAAGCCTCTTGATGAAAAGAGACACAATTTTTTGATCAGCAAACTTGGCATGGTTAATCTAAATGATGAAGATTTTTCAGAAAAGACAAGGACACAAATTGAAAACCAAATTGATGATCATCAAAGTTCTGATAATCAAAGAACAAATCAACTGGTTTCTGACAAAGCAATCCATCTATCTGATGGAAAATCAGAAAATCTGATGAATCATCAATAAATGATGATTTATCAGATAATCTGAAGAAATATCAGAATATCTGGTGAAATCACCAAAAGTTCTGATATAAAATCAGAAACCAGGTTGAAATATCAGAATAACTTGTAATTATCATAATCGTCCATCTTCATGCATATCCCACTCACTGTATTTATTCATATTTGTGTATATTTTTTTTTTCTATTCTTTTTCCTTTTAAAAAAACCAAAAGGGGGAAAAGTAACATGCATAAAGATAAAATTCTATGTTGCTGTGAAAATTAACCGTCTCAAATTCTTTTTCCAGATTATTGAATTTCATTTTTATTCTGCCAATGCATGCAACGTCATTTTTTCATAAGAAACTTAAGTCACACGTAGGCACTAAAATGATTAGGAGCTATGAAAGTAGCCGCCTAGTCATTAATTGCTTACTCACACATGGGGCTTAGTAGACTGTCACATTCACTGTTACATTCACTGCAACAGATATCGTCTTAATTGAAGAGATGAAAATAAAAAAAATTGGTTGTTAATATCATTTATGAAGAACTATCACTTTCATCTATAAATATTAACAACCTGAAAAGAACTTTCTTCACACAAAAATCATCTCTTCAAAAGCCATTCAACAGAACTTTTCTTATCTTAAAATGGGTCGCCCAAAATTGATGAAGGCTACTCAATTTCCTCTCCCTTTTCACAGACTTCATAATCTTAGATTAGGATCCAACTTGGAAGGACCTGCATGGGAGGACTGCAGGTTTGTGTACAATATGATCATGGGAAGTCCTTTGGGCTTTGCTGTATCATCACATGTCACCATTTATCCAAAACTTCTCCAAGAGTTCTGGTGAACTCTGAAATTATTTTTTGTGGCACTTCCATGTGGATTGAGAGTGAGGTTATGGGGGTAAGAATTACCCTAAAAGAGGAAACAATCAGAAATGTCCTCAAACTGGGTAATGACCATGAAACCAAATTTCTAGATAAGGCAGATGTGCAACAGATCTTGACTGAAATTGGCTATCATACAAACAACTCGTCAAGGGCTGTTAGCAAATCTGGGTTTATACCACCTTTCCAGTTTTTGGTAACACAGCTAAGTGTCTGCTTCTCCAAGAAGTTTGGACACTTCAACGAGCTGTCTCATAAAATGATGGAATTGGTTCATGCTGTTATATAGGAAAAACCTTACAACTATGCTAAGTTTCTCATGAGAGACCTAGAAGCAAACATCCATGACCGTCAACCCTTTCTGATCTACCCTCGATTCGTTACCAAGGTGATCACTAGTCAGCTAGACTTCGGAGGAGTGAGAAGCTTCTATCCAAGGGCCGAGCTGGTACTTCAAGAAAACATTAGTGAAGCCACCCTGACGCCATCAACGAATCACACCGGTCGAATAACCAGTCTTTGGTTATATGTGAAGTGCATGTACAACGTGTTGGAGGAGGAGGAGGAGGAGTAGTTGTTGTTTGTTTTCCTTGTTGAGTGTTTTATGTTTTTTTTTTTTTTGGTTTATATATATCTGGTTTGCTTTAATTTCTTTTCATTAAAAAAAATGATGATTCAATAGATCTAGGGGGAACTAACACAACATGTCTGATAAAAACAAGGAAAAATCTGGTGAAATTCAAATGGGATCTGACAAGATTTAGTGGAACTCAGAAAAACTGATAATCAATCAGAAAATCTGGTATTTATTCAGAAAACTCAACAAGTCACACAAATCTGTTCATTCACTAGAAAATTTTCAAAGTAACCAGAAAATCTGACAATAAATCAGAAAATCTAATTTTTTCAGAAAAATCATCAAAGAAACAATGCTTTTAACCAAATTTAAAGAAACTTATGACCATCTAAGTTTTTGAAATAAGTTTCTTTCAAAAAATTTTCTGAGGACTGGAACAAGCTGTATGAAAAATACTTCCTGTATATCAGAACAAAGGTGTGGAGTTCAGAACTGCAAGACTGCAATGTAAGTAAAAATCTCGGAACTCTACTTATTCCCTCTCATCTCAAAAAAAATGATGATTCATCCTCTGTAAATGAATCAAATGAATTCTGATGATATATGAAGAAAATACAACTCTCAAAAGCTTTATTCAGAATTTTCTTGTATATATCATCAAGAGGAAAACCTGGGAAGACACACAAACTCGGAAAAGGCTTCTATTGGACCTTTTTGAAACTAAAAGGGTCCCACATGGAGAAAAGGTGCAAGTTGGACATTAGTGTTTATCCGCAAAATCATTGGAATCTCTAAGTCTCTTTAAAGGATTTACATTAAATTAGAGATAAGCCAAAGGTTTTTCAAAAACGGTTGGTTCCTTAAAGGATTAAAACATCATAAAGGTGTCATTAACCACCTTGAATACAAACAACCCACGACAAACACTCAAGAATCTCTGTCTGTACACACTATAAATACCTCATTCAAAAAAAAAACAGAGTCTTCCATCTTCGACCTTCAAATTCGAAACCCTAAAGCCCTTTTCCGAAACAAAAATAAAAATTCTCAATGGCAGCCATCAACATCAACATACCACCAACTGAACACTCTGTTCCCTTCATTACTAAAGCTGAATTTCTTCCATTAAAGAGCAACAATGAAGCAATGAATGATAACATTGAAGAGTATGATTTGAAGTGTCAAATTCTCATTGAATTCCTAACCAGATGCCCTTTAGCTCAAGCCCTCACAAAGACCAGAGAGGTACCAGAAGAACTCATACAACAAGTTGTAAAAACTCTCAAAATCTCAAGTCAACTCGAGCTAACAGCACATGTGTGGGGAAAAATCTTCATTACAATATCACCGGAGAAAATAAGGGAATGTTTGGAACTACCCTTAAACCAAAGCTATGAAGAAGCACCAGAAAAAGAAGATATGTTCTCACAACTTTATGCTGTAATGGGCTACAAGACAAAGATTTCAAAAATCAATGAATTCAAGATAAACAAGCTACCTGCCTTCTGGCAAGTTCTAATGGAAATTCTGAACAAGTGTCTATCTTCAAAAATTGGAGGTATAGATCAGATAAATAAGAATATTCTAACAATCATGTTCAGTCTCATTAGTGGGTTGAACATTGATTTTGGAACAGAAATATTTACTCTGATCAGAAGATCAATTCTGACCAACACTGGAAGGATAGATTCACATCTACCCTTTCCCATATTTCTGTCAATCCTAATTTCTGATGCCTTTTCTGAAAGGAACCTAGAAATTCCAGCATCAGAAAATATGTGGAAAACAGAAATTATTAGACCTTGAACTGCCATAGGATCTTGGAAGTCAAATTATGATGTGCCTGCTCTATCAGAAAGAATGATGAATCTGATACCAGAAGATTCACCATACAGAGCAGAATATCTGAAGATGTTGAACAAAAGGCCAGAAACAGAGGATTTTTTGAAAATGTGTCCCCCATGGAGCATGATGCACAAGAGTCAAGCACACCAAGAATGGAACAACAGGGTGAATCTGATCCTCATCCAGCTGATAAAGATGTGAATATGAGTCCTGTGGCAGAAGAACATCATGCTGAAATCTCACATATGGGAGAAACAGGTGCGCAACCCTCCAAACAAAAATTATTTCATTTCTCTGAGAGTGATTCTGATGAATCAATTCAAGGAAAACATGAAATTTTACATAGAGGCACTATTTCTGCCAAACAAAAAGTGAGTAAAACCAAGGACCCATTTTCTGAATCAGATTCTGAGGAGGAAAATGTGGTGGCAACAGGTGGAGATCAGTCTGCTGATCAAGGAAACCTGGATGAGAAAACTGAGAGTTTTTCAACAACTCATGGAGAACCTGAAAAGGTTCAAGGATATGAGGAAAACCAGAACTTGAATGTGTTTCAATTTTCTGGTGAGGATACAGAGAATGTGTTTTCTGCTGGTGTTAGAAGGGGAACATCTGTTGTTTCTCCTATTTCCCAAGGACATCAATCTATGTCCCCTAAACAACTTCACAAGGAACTTGAAGACACAACTGCTACTGTGAAAACAGCCACAGAAGGAAAACTTGATCTGATACTGGAAGAAATCAGAAATCAAAAGTCAGATATCAAGGTTTTATCAGAAACTGTCAAAGTTGTGCAGAAACAAACAGAAGACAATGCTGCAGCTCTCAACAAACTACAAAAGACATCAGAAAACAGAGAGAGCTCATCATAATTAGAGAAGGTTCTCAAGGAACTGCATGATATCAAGAAAAAGATGGCTGAGGTTGCAACTGCAGGAGAAAGCTCAAGTTCAGGGAAGATTATTAAAGAAGTACAGTTCCTCAGAGCCAACAACAGCAGCATGGCTGAGGCTTTTGAGAAGCTGTTGATGGAACTAACTGCACAAGGAAATCAAGAAAACCGGGAGTTTTAGAAAATGAAGAAACAAGAAGAAACAAATACTAAAATTCTCACTAATGTTCAGTTGTTAGTAGAGAGATTGCAGTATAATGTTGCCAGACTAGCAAAAGTTGATCTTCATGAACTGAAAGCCTCAATTCCACAAGAAAGACAAGCAAGAGGATCAGAAACTCCTCAACAACAACAATCAGAAACTATTCAACAAGATCTAACCAAACAAACATAATCTTCAACAGCTCAAAAACAGAAGCAATCCATCGGTCCACCTCCAGATAAACAAAAGTTACTCATGGGTCCTCCACCAAATGTCCCAAAGCCAGAAACATCAAGGGTCCAGCAGAAAGACCATGTTCCAGTTCAGACATCTTCTACAGCCATCACAGGAGAAAC
Source organism: Helianthus tuberosus (assembly GCA_030545235.1). Taxonomy (NCBI): domain Eukaryota; kingdom Viridiplantae; phylum Streptophyta; class Magnoliopsida; order Asterales; family Asteraceae; genus Helianthus; species Helianthus tuberosus. The sequence goes on from JARYGA010043001.1 coordinate 17,039, forward strand.
AGAGTTCAGCATAAAGATGGATACAAAAGAGAAGAGAAGAATGGAACATGAAGTGACTTCCTCAAAAAGGCCAAGAAAAGAAATGATAGAAGATTCAGAAGGGAACATCAGAGAAATGGATGTGCTGAAAGGTGATTTACACACTATTATGTACCCTGAAGAACATCTAAAGCATTACTATTGGAAAGGTCCAGAAGACAACCCAAAGAGACCACTCTCTCCATTAAGTAAAGGTATTGTTGAAAACAGAAACAATGGAGGTTGGGTAATTCTACACAAGCACATGACCAATCCAATAGTATCAATTGAAAGAATTGATACTTTGACCACTAGGGGAGGTATCTTAGGTTATGAAGCACAAAACAAGTATACCCTGATCAAAAAAGATAACAGTGAACAAAAGGTTACTGATGCAAATCTGGCTGATGATATTCACCCATTGGGAATAGTCAAAATGAAGAATATCATTGATGAAATGAAAGGTAATTCAGCTGTGGTCAGAAGAGCCCTTGAAAGCCTCAAAAGAGTTGCACTGGCAGACTTTGATCTATGTATCAATTTTGAGTATAGCAACAAGGAATTAATACCTCCTCCCAACACCAAAATTCCAGCTGAGATCCCTTCCAAACTAGTGAGAACGAGCAATCTTTGACCAACCAGAAATGTGTGTAGTCTTCAAAGATGCTAATGAAGAGAAATCTCTATTCAGAATCAGTGAAATATGCAGGTATTCAAATCAAACTCTAAAATATATAAGGAACTGCATGAATGAAAAACAAGAGCAGCTCAAGAAAAAGGGAAAGAACAATGAACAGCTGAGAAAAACAATTGAAGAATGCATTGAAAACTGGATGGAAGCAAGAGGATGGTACAAAGAAATGTACAACGAAACTCAAAAGGCAATTGATCAAAAGAAAAGGCTGAAACTAGGAGACAAATACAGAAGTGGAGTGAAGATCAATTAATGAAATGATGAGATTAAATTTCTGTTTTTGAACAATATTTTATCTTTGTCTGATTTATGGTTGGTTTGACTATGTTCTATGTTTCTGAACTTAGTTGTTTTTAAATTTTTCTTTCAAGAAGCAGTTGAAAGTTGTTTATGTTAGATATAGAGATAGTTCATTTTCTTACAATACTTAGGGGGAAACTGTTAGGAAACTTTATTTGTAAGTATTGAAGAAAATCACAATCAACTGGATATGTGAAGAGATCACAATCCTGAAGATCACAAACAAGAAAAAGAAGATCAGATAGGATAACTAAAATGCACAGCATCTACTTCAAAAGAATCACAAGTTGATCAAGAGTTGAATTGGATTATCAGAGAAGGTCATTTCTGATGGATCTGATGATATTTCTGACGAAATATCATCAGTTTCTGACGATTCTGATCATCGGGATTTTTCTGATGATTTGTTCACCTGAATTTCTGATGAAGTGGTTTACCAGAATTTCTGGTGAAATACCCCACTTGTCTAAAATCAGCCTATCCTACCACAATTACCGAATCAAGTTGACATTATTGGATATCATGATGAAAAATGCAACTTGAACGTTGGATTCAATGAATATGTCAATTGGCCACTTTTTACAGGACTTATTGCATGAATAAACTATTATTTATTCATGCACCCAGCCTTCTATAAATAGAAGGCCCAACCAGCAGAAGACAATTGAGTTTGAAGCTTATCATTCATACATACACCAAAACTCCATTGCCCTCTCACCCACAGAATTCAAGATTCATTTGTACTAGATAATAATCTTACAATCACCTTGTAAACCATTTTCTTTCAAAGTGATATAAACTTGATAATTCTGTAGGTCTTGTTTCTGAAAGTCTGATTTCCATTTCCGCACATCTTTTTCACATCTACTGAAATCACTTGCCATATTACGTGAAAAGAAGTTGTTTAAGGCCATATTGGGTCCAACAGTTGTTGATATGGTTGTTGAGCAACCTGATGATAAATTGATTTTCTATGATAATCATTGTTTCCGAAAGGATCTTGTCTTCCGGTTGCTTCTCTGTTTGTACACTCTCGTTTAAAATGCCCTTTTTCTCGGCAACGAAAACAAATAACCTTCGATTTATCAAAACCTAGCTGAGATGTTGCAGCTTCACGAAGATCATCTCTTTCGGTGATCTGTTTGAACTTTTATGCTCTTCTCAAAACGTTATCTAAACACCACTTGATGTCCATCAACTCAAGTTCTTCAGAATAAATTTGATCATAATCCTCTTTAGTAAGCATCGGATTTCCGATTCGTCCAGCAACTAAGCTTTCATACGACTCTAACACAGTGACAAGAGATGCCATGTGTTGCTTTGCAATATCTGGAGAAAAAGTTTGACCATTTTGAATATGTAATGCAATATTGCATTGCAATACTTGACCGGTAAAATTTGTTGAACTTTGTTGTTGAGAACTCGATGTCGAGAAATTTGGTTCAAAACTTAAATAAGACGAAGAATATCCACTGCTCTGATTTGTATTACTTGAATTTGTTCTGGAAGAATTTTCAGCACTGAACGCAGTTTGAATCTTCGGACTAGGAGTAGTCTCAATCTTGTTTTCTCTATAGTACAGACTAACATCCCGTGGAGCACTCGGACTTCTCATTGTAGCAGTTTTTCGAATTGATAGCTCATGTTCTTCCAATTTCTGGATAAATTTACTCAAAGTCATATCTTCAAATTGTTGGTTTTGCTTTAATATCAATAGATATGTTCCCCATTCATTCTGTGGTAACGCATCGGCTAGCTTATCAACCACCATTCTTCATCTTCTTTCTTGATGTCCAATCTTTTCATCTCCATGACTAGATGACATTATCTCTCGATAATCTTCCTAGTCGTCTCACCTTCAAAAGCTGTAAACATATCAAACGATTTCTTTAGTAATGCTCGTTTATTTTTGATCATATCGGCACTACCTTTAAACTTTTTAATCAACGCTTTCCAAATTGATCTAGCAGTTCCCTCATGTTGAAGCAAAACAAAAATATCTTCTTTTACCGCTTGTTGGAGAATGCTAATCATCATTTTTTCACTTGTGTATTTTAATTTTTCATCCGGTAAAAATTGACTTAATTGTTTTTCATTTCCAAGTTCATCTTTTGGTAAAGTATAATCTTTCTCTAACGAAACCCATGCATCAAACTTGTTCGCTTGCACCCAGTTTTCAAAACGATCTTGCCACCCTTTAAAGTCCTCAATGTACATAAGCTTTGGAGGCTTTTGGAAAGTTCTGATTTCATTCTCAATACCAACAGTTTCAGCAACTGTAACTGGAGTGACTGGAGCAGTAGCAAACGCATTGTAAAATTCGTTTTCCATGTTTTGGTATGAAAAATTTCACAAACTATCGATTTCAAACAGTCTGGAATGTTACGCGAAAACCGTACGAACTCGTGCGATCTGGTTGCACAAATCTCAAACGACCTGGGATTTATAACACACTCCGTATGACCTGATCAAAATTACAAACGATCTGATGATGTTTCACATGGTCTGAACACTTTCAAATGACCTGGTTCAAATCTCTCAAACAACCTGATTCATCTCATGAGATCTGATTCAATTCAAACGACCTGAATAAACTTTCACATGACTTGGTTAAACTTTCACGCGATCTGAGCAACTTCAAACGACCTGGATCTAATTCCAAGCTACCTGAGAAGTTTCAAGCGACCTGATAAGTTCAACTCGTGCGATCTGATCAAACTTTCACGCGACCTAGACTAAACCGTGCGACTTGGCTGTCCAGTTCGAACGATCTAACAATTTTTCACACGATTTGAGTGTTTTTCGAACGATCTGAGAGATTTTCACGTGATTTGGTTCAAAATTCAAACGATTTGAATGAATATCCACCTCGTTCGAGAATTCTACGTCTAAAAGTTCATGATTTTGTCAATTTTTATCAGTTTTTAGGTTGAATTTGGATCTGATTTGTTCACGGATTGTTCAAAACAGTGTTTTACGTGTTATATGTGAAATTTAGACCATTTTAACCACGAATTCACGGTTAATTTTGAGAAAAACGTGTAGAAAGTGAGTAGAAAGAAGTTTAATCCGTGAAAACAAGCTGAAATGGTAAGAACTCTTCCTACTGAGCTCTGATACCACTTGTAGGATCAGGGAATCGATCAAAACGAGTCAATCAGAAGAGTTCTTGATCAATACGAAAGGCGGAATCAAACGTATTGATGTTATAGCAGCTAGATTCACACTTAGAATCACTTTAACTGTCGATTGTATTGATTTGATAGTGTTTACAGATCGTTCGACACTTCGGCAGCACTTCGTCTCTGGAATCACAAAGTTACAAATGAAGACTTAGACTCACCTATTTATAAGAAACCCAGACCCCACGAACCAGTCCTGCCAGGTCGCACGAACTGGCCAGGTCGCATGAACCTGCCAGGTCACACGAACTTGGTCACCTCGTGTGAGGTGGTTGGTTCAGGCCCGTTTCCCGACTCTCTCGTACAACATGTCCTGGTCTATCTATTCTATTACATGACTCGATACAAGACGAAGTCAACAGACAAATGCACTAACAGCTTGTGGGTCCTGAATGCACTTTCCAAAGTGCCTTTTGTTACAAGTTTTGCACCTGGGCTTGTCACCCGACTGCCCTTTCTTGGAACCAGAGTTCCCTTTGGTCTTCTTGTTCGACTGATGGGACTGATCTTCCTCCCTCTTTCTTTTCCCGTCGTCGGTTGTTTTCTTTACCCTACTCCTTACAACATCGAGAGTAAGGGACAAAGATAGATCTACAGCAGATCTATAAGTAGCAGGCTTAGAAGCCTTGACATTTCCTTTAACCTATGGGGCTAAACCACCGATAAAGTGCGCAGTGCGTTTGGGTTCTGTGGTGACCAAATACGGTACACGCCTCGACATTGAGTTGAAACTGGTCACATAGGACCTGCAATCCAAATCCTTCATCACTAAAGTGAGGAAGTCAGTCTCTATTCTTTCAACTTCATGCTGAGGACAGTAAGTGTCCTTCACAAGGTCAACAAACTTGTTCCACAAAAGGTTATACAGAGGAACCTTTCCAGTGGATTGCACCAAGGCTTTCCACCATGTTAGGGCGTCGCTCTTGAAAGATTGAGATACAAACTTGATGTCTTCCTTAGCACACCCACTGATGTCAATCACAGTTTCCATTTCATCCAACCACTTCATTCAGTCGATTTCCCCCTTTTCTTCTGTGAAATCTCTCGGTTTACAGGAGGCGAAATATTTATAAGTACAACTCTTGTTGTACTTAGGAGCTGATTAACAACAACTTGTCTATGTGGTTCACTTTTCTGATTAGATGAGTGTTGCGACTCATCCTTCTTCAGTGTATGCCAATGTGATAGGGACTTCGTATGAGTTTTGGACTGAACATTACTCGGCTCCTTAAACCTATTATCCACAACTTGAGCAACCGTTGTGTTTATCATCGCATGTAATTCAGCAGCAATAACATTTATCCTGGTATTATTGTTTCCTTCCACAGGATGACTGTTTGCTTCGTCAGAGCCAGCCATGATTTGAGTACTAAAATCAAACAATAATGATGTATTTAGATTATATAGTGAATCATTGCATTGATGATTAGATGGCACTGGTATTATCAAACAATATAGACCATTTTAGATATCAATTAAGAATCTATTTTATCATGATTTGCCTAGGCTACAAATGAACCATTTTTGGCAATCCATAGGATATAATCCTTTATATTTACTAGACAGAGGACATAAGTCACAACTGTCATTGTCATAAAAGACATTTTCAGATAGCACAAAAGGCTCGTCTCGAAGGACATTTAGATGGCACAGAATGCCTTGTCACAAGGACGATTAAATTATAACCAATGATCTCTTGGATCAGTGATCTTTAAGGGTCGAACATAGTTCATCGCCTTTTTGACAAGAAGTTTATAATATAAAACTATCATTGTCATTAATACACCCTTGCCCATAGACATATATCTCAAATGGATGTTTTGGTGTATACATCATATTGATGTTTAATAGCCATGATTCACATTGATCATTTAGGCTATGAAAGTGGCTTGGAAAGATCCAAGTACATTTGGAAGCTAGTGTGGTCTCTCAAGTCACACAGCCAGGAATGTTAACATGTTTTCAGATGTTAACAGGGAATTATTGTCTTAAAAAGGCTGTACCATCATAGCCATTAATATTTTGGCTAGGTTATACCTTTAAGAACTTCTTTTTGAAATTTTCTTTGGCAAATCAATTAAAAATTGAAATGATATAGCATGATGATGTAATAAAAATTACATATTTAAAATCTCAAAAAGAAATTCCATTAAACTAATAAACTATTACAAGAATGCCCTAAACGGGTCTTGAAATAACAAACTGTCCACGCAAGGACTACAGAAAAGAAAATAAGTCCACGCAGGGACCAAGTACAGAAATAAAATGTCCTCGCAGGGACTTGATTGAAAATACAACACAAAAATAAATAAAACAAACTTCTACTTCTTTTTGCCTTTTATGAGGTTCGCAAGGCCCTTGGGAAATTTGTTTTGCTTTTTGTTTGTTTCGTCGGCTTTTTGCTCAACCTGGTCCAACCTCTTCAGTATTTGTTGAGTTTGAATTTGTTGAGGAGGAGGAGGTTGTTGTTGATAAGGTGGGTATTTACACCCTTGCACTGGATACCCAGATGGGTACACTGGAGGAAATGGTGAAGGATACAGTGCATTAAATTGAGCTGCCTCAAGATATGGATCTTGGGCAGGAGCTTGATTTCCGTAATCCGCAAGAGTTGGATATCCAGATGGGTTATACCCAAACGAACCTGGGTAAGTCGGTATAGGATTCTCAAAACCCACTGGCGGTGGCGGTGGTGCAAAAGAAACTGGCGGGGGATCATATTCCGGCACCGCATGCGAGGGTCCACCCATTTGTGGATCCTCGGGAATAGGAAGGTATGTGCTTGAAGCTTGAGGGGAACTAAATCTGGGTCCCCCTCGCATGAACATCCGTGCATTCCTCCTTCGCCTAGGTGGCTCAGGTTGTGGTTTTGGTGGTTGTTTAGGTGGTTCCTCAACGGGTAAAGGTGGTGGAGAAACCGCTTGAAGATGTGGTTCCTCCTATGGAGGATGTGGAGAATTATGAAAAGGAGTGAATTCCCATTCGAACTTGCCCCACCATTCGGCCAATGGGTCGGGGCCTTGATACGGCGATCCTTGATGGGGAGAACCGCTAGAGATGCTGATGGGGTGAGTTTGTGTCCCAGTTGGCGGCTCTGGATCAGGATCGTCATCTATCTCCATATCGTGGGAGAAGTGGTCTTCGGGTCCTAAAGGATTAAAGCCCAATTGCTCGTTAATATAGTCGTTTGGGTTAAATTGGGCAGGGGAATAAGTGGAGTCAGAATGATGGAAAGAATGGGAGTGCAAAGAGTGGTAAGAATGGTGTGAATCTTGGGAATGGTGAGAGTGTTGGGGCTCGTCTTGAATAGGCGGCCCAAATGATGGATGAAACGATGGTGATGAACTTAACGAAACCGAGTGTCTCGTGGGTTCAAATGAATGTCCCCAATGGTCTCACAAATCTGAGCTAGAAAAAGACGCGGATGGAGTGCGCCTGTGAGAGGGTCCCGCATGGCTTGATGGTCCTCCCCTCATCGGACCTTTTCCCTTGCCTCATACACGCGGCGGCATTTTCAATTAGTAAACCTGTCAAAACAAGTAAAACAAAACATAAACGACAAAAGGAAAATTAAGAATAATCCTAGGTCATTTGCCTAGACTCGGAAGTCTAAGGAATGTGCTTATTGTGTCATTGAAATTAAACACAAAAGGCTAGTGTTTAATTCACTCAATGTTGGCTCTGATACCAACCTGTCACACCCCGATATTTCCACATATTACCGGTGGGCCCGGCAGGGAGTATCGTGAAGTAGTTGATATCATCATAGTCAATACACACAATATAATAGCACAGCGGAAAGCTTGGTGAATAATTACTATTACAAACCATAGTGTCCGAGTGTCCAAATAAAAGAATATACAGACTTGGTTGTAATAGAGATCCACAGGCAGATCATAAAATAAAATACAAGAAACTGAAATAACAGACTCCAGGTATCTAGGGATTTGCAAGATCCTCTTATTAGACACCTAGTAGCTCCATCCTATTTACGTGAGGTGCCTGTCAATTAGTCTTTGGAAAATACGTCAGTTTACACTGGTAAATACAATTCACTGACTCATTTGAAAACATTTATGAAAATTGATTTAAGTGCACAAGGCACAAACCATTTATAACTTGGGACAATTATTTAAGATAATCTTGTATACAGTTTTACATGTTTGTCTTACATATGGGGCCGGTTTGGAAGTCGGTCATGATTAACCGACTCACCACGTATGAACCCACAATGGAGTTATCCCCAACATGTGGGTTATATTAGCATTTGTATCTGTCAGGTGTATGCCTACACCCCGTGCATAGGTCGTGGCCATTTTCATATGAAATGAGCCGAGGATATCCAGGACATGGTCGTATTAACCCCCAATGCTTATGTTATCAAACAAAACAGATTAAAACGGGTTATGAAATTTATTAATCACAATCCGATTAAATGATTTCATTCCCGACCAAGTGGTATTATTATAATACCATATCCCAAGCCCGTATAAAGGAAAATAAGTTAAAAGTATTTACCTGAGCTAGATCTGTAAGAAGTAACTCAGCCGTATATTTCCTAAAGCTTTATGAAAATACCTTCTACTGAAGCTACTCAATCTGTATAGAAGGTTTATTAACCTATTAGGATACTAACGGGTCTTTATTTAAGTCAAAGACTTAGACCGGTTAGCTTGAAAGATACCTTACGGTTCTAAATGCTAGATTAAGCGGAGACCTGAATAGAATGTGATTTAGACCCGACAAGTTTGGATAATTATATAATATGGGAAAACTAAACACATTCTGGAAATTGAATATTTAATGATAAGGTTAAACCCATTTCGCCTATTTTATGTAAACTAGTCACATAAACCGATCCGAACGCATAAATGCATAACTGTCGCAACCCCCGCCCCTTAACAACCCGGGAACGGGCGGCCGCGGCTAGTTTTGGTGGTATCTGTTATTTGTCCATTTTGGCAGCGGAATTTACATCAGGACCGTAGTTAGGAAATATTTTATCAAAGTAAAATACCACGCTTTTATAATATCAAATACATGGGAAATTCCCAAGTTGCAGTACACACATTTTCATAGGGATAAAACCCTATTTTATTTAATAAACATGTATATTTATTTTAGGTAACTTTATTGCCACGTTTCCAAGCTTTTAGTGCTGTCCAGCTGGCTTCTAATTGGCTTTCACATTTTGTTACCTGAAACGCGTTTAAAAACATTTTGTCAGTGGGAAATACTGGTGAGTGAATCCCAGTTTAATCAAGTTTAATAAAGACCATTGTACAGTTTTGAGGGTGGTCGTGCAATTACATTTCTTTCCAATTCATACTAATTATCAACCACGGTACAGTCGTCTCAACTTATGGTCATGTTACTCCACGCAAGGCAGTAACAAATTTTGTATACAAAACCCCAAATACACCGACGATAATTGTATCATTACAAATACTCAATAACTGTTTAATGTAGTTTAATTTAGGTGAGGTTTTGTAAAAACAGTTAACAAAAAGGAGATTACTCACATTGTTATCTTAGATTTTCTGTAAGAGTTTCCAGGTGATTATCTATAATTTACACAAATGCACACGCGTTAGTATAATAACCCTTAATATTTACTTTAGTAATACCCTCCCCGAGACGGTATTCCAACGACTACGTCGGGCAGAACCTCGACAGCCGTAACGGAACCCTGGATCAATTGGGCAGCGTAACTAATACGTAACCGAGGTTATGATACTTACAACGAGGTTATGTAAATTGTTACTTACCCTAGACTGGAGGATAGTATTCCACCATTCTACGGCTGAGTTCTTAAACAAATTGGAAGCAAACATTATCTTGTCCTCTTCCGCACATTTGCTTATTTTTAAAACAGCCTCAGTCTTTTCTATCCAGCGTAGAGTTGCAATGGGTCCTTCATTGCCTGAGAATTCTATTGGTTTGAAGGACCATAATTCTTTGTAAGAACAACCATAAGGCATGGTTCTTCTTCTTTTAGGAATGGGCGCTTGAAGTAAAGGTCCATTGTTCACGTTGTGTTCAGGTTCAGTTGGTCGCTTACTGCTATGTTTACTTATCAGCTTCCTTAACAGTTTGAATAATAAATGGCATTGCATCTATGATTCCTTGTGCCACTATGCGTTGGATGGCACTATTATCCACTTGGTTTCCATTGTTATTGTTGTTTGGATTCTTATTATTTGGGTTATTGTCGTTCTGGTTATTATCATTATGGTTTTCCTGGTTCACTTCGTTGTCCATCTGGATTTTAAACATTTACCACATATTAATATCACAAAATAATATTCAATACAACCAATCACACAACACACATATTGATCAAAAACGTCGATCATTGCGACTTACTCTTTCTTATATATATATATATATATATATTATGCATCTAATACATACCGATACTCGAAATTAAAATTACAATACAACTGAAATTTATACTACTAGTAGTAGGCATCCGTAGTTTTTTTTTCAAACATACACGGATATTATATATTATATTATATTATATTATTATTATTATTATTACTACCTCCACCATCACCTTCACGGATATGGATTCATCTGGAAATCCATATTGCGCTCATCGTACTTCCAGACGAGACGCTCTCCTACATGTCTCATTCTCTCGCTACTCTCTAAAATCTCTTCTCCGAAAGTTCGGAGCTCTTGCACATTTTCTACACTCATTGGGGTTGCAGGTGCGGGTACTGGGTTTGGGAACTGGGGTGCGGGTTCCTGGTACGGGTAAGGATTCTCTAAAATTTCCCTAATGTATTGATCACTATCGTAGTAGGGATCTAGAGTGTCCAACCCTGGGTAAGCTCCTAGATTCGGCATGGGCATGTCTTCTGGTATTAGGTAACGTTGCACATAGTCCCTATTGTCATCCTACCACGGGTTGTAATCTGGGTCTAAGGGATTAGGTGTTGGTACCCTAGGTATCTCTTCTAGGTTAAAATCATGCATTTCAACTTGATTTTCAGTGTTGTTTTCTATTTCCATTTCCATTGGATGAGCGGGAAATAGTGGTAGTGGTTGGGGTGCTATCAGTTGCTCCAGGTTAGGGTCGGCTGCTGTGGTTGCTAGGATATGGAAATTGGCTAAACCCCTATTAAGCATATCCTGGGCATAGGCATCTGTTTCTCTTTTAGCGGCTGCTAGGGCTCTCTGTTGTTGCAACTTTTTCATTCGTTTCCTACGTTCATGAGCTCCCCTACTGAACCATCCTCTCTTTTTAGGAGGGAATGGTTCTTCAGACTTAGCCTTAAACATGAATATTCCTTCTTCATTATCAGTAGAATACCCTGAGAGGGCAGGCTGTGAAGAGGTGCCTTCGCTTCTAGGCGAACCAGACAACTGACGATACGCGTCGGATGGTCCTTGGTCGCTCATACTGTAAACTAACAAATAGTCAAATAACACATAACAATAATATACAATTATGCACGTAATTCCGTAATTTGTTTCCTAACATATTGAATAATATTTTGGTGTCAGCAGAACACTTCAGTGGCTTAGCTCTGATACCACCTTCTGTCGCAACCCCCGCCCCCTAACAACCCGGGAACGGGCGGCCGCGACCAGTTTTGGTTATATCTGTTATTTGTCCATTTTGGCAACGGAATTTACATCAGGATCGTAGTTAGGAAATATTTTATCAGAGTAAAATATCACGCTTTTATAATATCAAATACATGGGAAATTCCCAAGTTTCAGTACACACATTTTCATAGGGATAAAACCTTATTTTATTTAATAAAAACATCTATTTATTTTAGGTAACTTTATTGCCACTTTTCCAAGCCTTCAGTGCTGTCCAGCTGGCTTCTAATTGGCTTTCACATTTTGTTACCTGAAACGCGTTTAAAAACATTTTGTCAGTGGGAAATACTGGTGAGTAAATCCCAGTTTAATTAAGTTTAATAAAGACCATTGTACACTATTGAGGGCGGTCGCGCAATTACATTTGTTTCCAATTCATACTAATTATCACCCACGGTAGTGTTGTCTCGACTTATGGTCATGTTACTCCTCGCAAGGCAGTAACAAATTTTGTATACAAAACCCCAAATATACCGACAATAATTGTATCATTACAAATACTCAATAACTGTTTAATGTAGTTTAATTTAGGTGAGGTTTTGTAAAAACAGTTAACAAAAAGGAGATTACTCACATTGCTGTCTTAGATTTTCTGTAAGAGTTTCCTGGTGATTATCTACAATTTACACAAATGCACACGCGTTAGTATAATAACCCTTAATATTTACATTAGTAATACCCTCCCCGAGACGGCATTCCAACGACTACGTCGGGCAGAACTTCGACAGCCGTTACGGAACCCTGGATCAATCGAGCAGCGTATCTAATACGTAACCGGGGTTATGATACTTACAACAGGGCAGAACTTCGTTATTTAGGGGGTATTATACCCGAGAATTATGCCTACACTTAAGAAATTCGAGAGAAAGAAAAAGGAATGAGCGATCGGAACTGAAGGCCAATGCCCTCCTTATATAGGGCCTGATTTTGGGTTTTACGCGACCCACGAGGCTCCCTAGGGTAGGCCCTAGGGTTGCTGATTCGACTCGTAGCCCCCACACGCGTCTCAACACGTGGCGTCCTAGGGTTTCGACCTGATCTCCTTGCTGTCGCGGCCCGCGTAGGTAAAGGGGGTGGCTTACGCGCCCCGCGACAACCCCATTTTTCTTGTTTTTATTTAATTTTAATAATATTTAAGGTATTCGGGGCTCGTTTTCGCATACGGGGTGTATTTTAGGACATTTTGGGATATTTTAATATTTTAAGGGTGTCGGAAATGTTTAGGAGGGTTGTTATAGTAACGGGTAACCAAATGAATTTTATACAGGTCTCAAAGTTTATTATGCTTAGAATATGTTAATACATCAGTAGGATGTTAACATATATGCCCAAAAAGTATTTAAAACCAATTTAAGTCTCGTAGGGGCATTTTGGTAATTTTAATGATTATAAAAGAGATTTTATAATAAACTGAGGTTCTGGTCTTTGGTAATCAGTAAAAATATTTATTTTATCACATTACTTCAGTAAGATATTATATATATGTGAGGTTTACCATTTATGGCCAAATTATGTCTCGAAAGGGCATTTTGGTCATTTCATATATTCTTTTAAGGACATTTTTGGAAGTCTGAGTTCATGACTTATACTTACTGTAATAATATTAAAATTTGTTTAAAAATTCAGTAGGTAACAAGTCTTAGGTGTTAAATATGGTTTAAAACCATACTATTCACCTAATTAGCGTAAAATCGCTAATTGATGATAGTTAAAGTGTTTTATGGAAATCTGAGATTTTGATCAGTTTTAAATTGTTCAAAATAATTTATTTAATGTATGAAATCAGTAGGAAAAGGTTTGGCATTCAAATCATTTGTTAATATCATTTTATGCATAAAAAGGGTATTATCGTCATTTACCGAATAATACAAGAACTCTATAATATGATCAGATTATAATCTGATCAAAAATTCCAAAAATCCTTAAAAATAATATCTTAACAGTAGGTAATGAGTTTTGGGTCAAAACCTATGCTTAAACATAACTTATGCAAGATATCGCAATTTAATTAATAAAAAGCTTCAGTTTACGATATCGAGCATAACTTTTATTTGAGACCAAGAACTGATGTCAAATTTTCGGGACATACTTATATATCAGTAAAAAAGGTTTTTGTCCGCTCACATTTCTAAAAATCTCGATTATATGTCAAAAGGACATGAGTATATAATTCAAACTACTAAGGACCAGGTAATATAACTCCAGGGACTTATAGTACAACATAAAGTGGTCCTATTGGAAGCTTAAAACATGGAAGGATTAAGCTTAATCGTGTCAGAACTGAAAGTCAAAGCAAAAGTCAAGCTTTTGCGATTTTCGGTTGTGAACCGACCCTAAACTGATAATTTTCGGGTTGAACATGCTTAAACATGTTCTAATACTAATTACCAAGTTATTAGAATGATAAAATATGATTTATAACCTCTGCATTGTTAGTTATAATTATTATTTAAAATTCTAGTCGGTTTGACTTTTTGACTTAATAGTTTGACCCGACAATAAACTAGGCAAACGAAATAATTAGCAGGTGCCCTTTTAAGGGTTAATCACCTACCTAGTTATGGTCACATAACCACTTTTGATTCGGACAGTGGCTGGACCATTTGTGATTAAACTGAAAGTCAAAGTCAAATTACGATAACTTTGACTTTTTGGTTTTTAAACTAAAAACTGAACTAAGGAAGGGGACTAAGACACTTACAAAGGGTCCTAGCTATCTTTTCTACAAACTTGAGCTCCCTTTATGGCCAGGTATCTTCAGATGAGAGTGTAGTGAATGTTTGCAAGTAATTGAGCAAGTGACCAAGGCAATATAAGTGCCTTTATATAGATGTTTGCCAAGAAACAAGATCAAGGCAGGTGTTTTGGAGGCATCTAGGATCACCCCAGGTGTCCTAGTGGTATTACAAGTCCGACAATCAGCCACTGGTATCAATTTGAATGAGTTAAAGTTGGTTCTGAGCTGAAACCTGCAGCTGGCAGCCTTCTTCTACGCTGCACAGTCTCTCGCGGGCCGCGTAGGATCCTAAGGGGGTCTACGCGCCCCGCGACAACCTCCTTTTCAGGTAAAAATGTTTTGGCAGTTTCAGTCACTGGTCCTTGGTAACTTTTTATAGCTTCATTTTTGGCATAAAAGGCCCTTGTAGTTAGTTTGTAGAGGTTCAAGGGAGTATAACCAAACTCCGTTAGGCCCGGTTTCGTTAAACGATCACCGTAATCATAAGTTTCTATACATTGACGCTTTTAACCCAAGTTCTTAAAAACTTGCATAACGATCTCGAAACCACGTGAAACTGATGTCACTTATTCTTGAGAGTATATTTGAATACTAAGAAGCCCCGGGTTCGTTAAAAGGTCACTCAGAGGTAAGAATTAACATGTTAACACGTTTAACCCCTGTAGTTTATAATCTTCCGATTATTTTCATAAACGACTTCTTATATCCAATCAATCACTCTTTTAAGAATACATTCTTCGTGTGTGGTCATTCAGAGGCACAAGTTTGGCATTTGACACTTTTAGTCCCTTCGTATACATATTTTCATCGTTTGTCAACTTTAGTCCTTTAAACTCAAATTTTCACATATTTAGAGTTTAGGACACGTGTCTTTATATAATTGGACACGTTTTTACGTGGTATTACATATTAATGTTGGTTTATGGGTTTTCTTGGAAATTAAAGAACTTTTGAACCTTTGATTTGGTGTATATGCGTATCTTGTATTGATTTTCAATTAGTTGCTCGTTTCACATGAATCTTGATGAATGTCTTTCATAGAATAGGTTCGTGTTAATTACCTAATCTCACGGGGTTGAGTAATTTTTGGGTGAATTGATCAATAGCCTTAGAAACGGTAATTGAAAGATTATGGAAACTTGATATTCTACTAATCTTGTCGCTGTAAGGCTCGAGGTTATTAATAGGTCTCGATTTGGTATATAGCTAGGATTAGGTTTTGTAAGAAATCGGTCTTATTTCCCTAATCAAACTCGTGTCTATTAAACCAAGTTAAAATCCATAGTTGCCTTAGAATTTCGCGCTGTAAGGTAGATTGTCATATTAAGGCACTTTTCAAGAAGTTAGAGGACTGTAAGGAAATCTAACAACCGGTACTCGTAACCGCCTTGTAGAGTCTCACAAGTTTCTTCCTGAGAAGGGTCGGGAGGTCTTAGTAGGGATTTCTTAGGGTTTAGCATTAAAAGATCCCGGTTCCATACCACGTTAATTTCTAATAGAAATCCAATCCTAGTTAAACATGAGTCAAGCCTAGGTAGCCTTCTTCATCACCGCTGAGCAAAACCTTCGTTCCGAGTCGCATTCTAGTTAGTCTAATTAATTAGTTTAAATTTAATTGCAATTTTAGGATTGTTAGAAAGCCCCCCAAAAACAATAAAAAAACAAGTAAATCAGTTAGGTCAGTTAAATTAGTTGAGTCTAGTCAACGTAATTAGAGAGTCTCGTGGGTTCGATACTCGGACTTGCTTAGGCTATACTACATTGACCGGTACACTTGCCGGTTGTGTGGTCTAGGTTTAGAGAGTCTTAGTTATAAATTTAAAACGTAGAGAGGCTAGTTTAGGGTTTAATTTAGTTAATTTATTTAGAGCACTTTTAGCACATCAGATAACAGTGGTGAGGTGGTGAATTTATGGAAACTTACTGTCCTCTATTGCCTCGTAACTCACCAACCCATCGACGTCGCCCACATCTTGCTTCGGAACATGGCTGCCAACGCCACCGCGGATACCCGAACGCCGATCATCTATGGAGGATGGATCACCAAGTTATTCAAGCATTTCATTCAGCGAACCCCATCGTCGTTCAACAAGGGTGTTTGTGACACCTGGGTCACTGCGACCATCAAATAAATACCAAGCCAATGAAATATTGTATTTCATACTTGGGATCTGTATAAATATGTGTATCTTTTTCACATATCAGTTCTTGTTCGATTTCAAGCTCTAAATCGCTTTCTAGAAGGTTATACGCGCACTGATGCGTAAATGTAACCAGTTTAATGCAACGAACACTCCGGAATAGTGACATAGGCTTAACATGCCATAAAATACCTTTACATAACTTAGAAATAAGTTTTGAAGGCTTTGGTATGGCAAAACCAAGTTAAATCGCTTATAGGAACTAAAGTTGACAAACTGCGAAAGTATGCCAATTTGAACTATAACAGACATTCCGGAACATGACCATAAGTTAAACATACCATAAATATCCTTTACATAGCTTAGAAATAGGCTTTGAGGGGTTCGGTGTGCTAAAATAAACTTTTGGGTCATTCAGGGACTAAAAGCGTCAAGAAGTGCACAAGTTTGCATTTTCGCGCATAACTTGCGTTCTGAATACATCCGGACATCGAAAAATTTATGTAAGCACTAAAATATTTTATTTTAGTGTTTGGCATAAGAAAAATCCATTCGTCGCGTCATTTGGAAAGTTTTTCGTGCCTATGCGCATTCCGTCGTAATTAACCGAACAACGCAATCGTACGGCCAAACGAATCGACATCCGAGATATTTTTGAGCACATTTTAAGTTCCCTATACTTTAAATTCATTTTAGAGCTTTGAAATGGGGTTAACGGGCCTTAAACGCGTCGGAAATGACCTTATAACACAACAGGGACCAAAACTGTAAATCTACCAAACTAGGTCCTTGCGCACCTCAACAATGTGAGTGTTGCGGTGCGCAAGCAGGGGCCAGATGCAGCAAATCGTTTTTCTCAGCTGTTAACAGCCCTTAAACACCCTCCAAAGGCCAATGCCATGTGTCCAACTCTTGTGGTGGAGCAATATGAGTTACCACAACATTCCGACAAGTGTACGGGTTAGATCATTCCCTCTTCTCCAAGAAACGATCCTAACGGTGAACCGAAATCTATAAATACCCATCACATTTTCACTCATTCCTCACAAGAATCTGATTTTAGAAGCTCTAAGTTGAAACCTTTGTTTCATACCTGAGCTACTTGAATCAAGATTAGCATTCGGGGACCCTTCGTAAGTGTTCCTTCGTTCTTTTATTGCTTTTCGAGTCCGAAAGTCAAACTTTGTTTGACTTTTTGCATTGACCAGTTTATGGTCAATGCGAAGTTCGTTTGAACTTCGCAACGTGATTGTAATCACGATGGTTATAGTCCCTTGTGACTATGCCTACTGATTACCACGTTATCTAGGGTCATAAGGGTAAGCGATCTAATAAATCGCTTATACCTTCGAACCTGACCCATTTGGTCGATCATTAGGATCCGACCAAACACTTTAGGTGACCATAATATATAGGGAATAACCTTCCGAGGTTATACCTTATGGTCGCTTCGTTTAAGTAGTTGTATGATAGATAGTTTATATGCCTTAGGTAAATTACCAAAATACCCCTTTGATGCCAAAATTCATTTTAAACATATGCAACATAAATTTTGACATCTAAACTGATTTGACAACAATATTAGACATGTTAAGGCATATGTTACTTGTCATAGGACTAGTTAGGCGGTCCGAACGCGTTTCACGCGAACGACGCGTTAAAGTAGCATAAGCTACCTAAACGGGTCGTAATGGGTCGTAAGCACTTATGTTAGGTTTCGTTTAGTATGTAGGCTTTGTTAAACCATATTATACGAGTCTCCATACTCGTTTGGTTTACGAACCCTCATTCTATCCGATCCTCTGATTTAGGTCCAGTTTATTAACATAGTTACCTATATTAGGTGCCGTTTGATTTCGTGATCTCTAGCATTGCTTGGTGGTTATCTTAGGACTTCTAAACAATATCAAGTGAGTACATAGACCCCTCTTTTACTTTTTTCCAAACTGTTTTGGGGTGAAACACATGTGCCTACTTGTTACTTTCATGCTTTCCTGTTTTCACATCATATACTTGCTATGTTTATTAGTACATTTATAGTACATGATTTCAATACATTTTATGCTATGTATGCCCATTGTGTGCATACTTAGTACATCACTTTACAATACATTTTATGCTATGTATGCCCATTGTGTGCATACTTAGTACATCACTTTACAATACATTTCATGCTATGTACGCCCATTGTGTGCATACTTAGTACATTGTTTTACATTACGCTTATGCTATGTATGTCCATTACGTGCATACTTAGTACATTGTTTTACATTACACTTATGCTTTGTATGTCCATTACGTGCATACTTAGTACATTGTTTTACATTACACTTATGCTATGTATGTTCATTAAGTGCATACTTAGTACATTGTTTTACATTGCATTTCTGTTGCATATGCTCATCCAGCATATGAACACAGTATACTACATTTTGAACCGTCGAAACCATTTGACTATGTGAACCGTCGTAACCCTTTGATTATATGAACCGTTTGTAACTATTGAACCGTGTGAACCAGTTGTATCTATTGACATGATTTACATTTGACAATAGACATTTGACTATACATAAACATTTCTACAATTGTTAAACATTTTACTTTGGTGGTTTGGTTTGAGTAAGTGATTTAAGTAACGAGGCGTATGTAATATGATACAAGCACGGTGGATACGCCGCTGGTACTTCCTATATATGTGTTTGTATGGTATCACATATTGTAGCGTTATTTGAATCATTTCAATTTGAGACATATAACATTTTATACAAATAACATACTTTTCACAAGACATTGATTTACAAACAACTTATCTTATACAAACTCATTTTACATGGTTATTCATTTAACCATACATTATTCTCTTATTTATACATATCATCTGATCTTTTCGTTTTTCAAATGATTTACAAGACAAAGCAAATTACAAGGTTCATGACTAAACATTTTCTCAAACATAAGTCATGAATCCTATTTTCACAAAACCTATGTATCTCACAGGCATTTTTATGTTGACGTACCTATTTTCACATGTGTTTTCAGGAGATGATGCATAGGACTTATCAAGACATACTTAGGCGGATCTGTGCCTTAGTGACTTAAAACGAGACAAGAACTAGTTAATTTATGTTATGTACTCTTTAGTTCTTGTTTAAAACAATGTAAACTTTCATGTTTGATTAATAAAACAAAACTTCAATTGCCATTGATTTGAAACAATTAATTCTGTTACAACACTCCCCGATGTTTCCGCCACGTTTTGTATGTTCTACGTGGTCGGGGTGTGACAGAAAAGTTGGTATCAGAGCCAATGGTTATAGGGAATTAGGTTATTAGTAATGCTTTGACCTAGTCTATAACCTTCCTAGGACCCTAACGCGAGTTTACTTGCGTTTAGTCATAAAACAATACCGTCACCTATCCTTAGGCGACGACCACAACAAGAACATAGATTTCAAAACCGCTTTGAAAACTAATCATCTGTTCTAGGATGATTGATTTCTAGGTTTTAAACCCTCTGTTATAAGGTTTTGAACCCCTTTAATTTTCAAAACTCTCGTCAAAGTTTTGGGTCCTAAATAGTGTGAACACGTGCAAACTGGAAGAGTGAATGCCTGTACCCTAGGTTTTCTGTCTAAGGCTAGAGTGTTCGTACAAATCCACATAATCGGACCAGTCACTCTTACCTGGGAACTCTTGGGGTGAGTGTCCACTTATAGGCGAGCATGTCTTCGCGATACACTATGAGGATCTATTTGCTTCGATTCAGCCTTTGTGTTGTTTGTTTGCTTCGTGGTTCAAACAAATGACCATCAACCATGATTATGGTCGGTAATTGTAACATCCTATTCTTACCCAATGCCATTTCATTTGTTTTCTTTCTTGTTTCTCTTTTAGAATGCCTCCTCGATGCGAAAACCAGATAGCGACTGCCGAACTGGCAGAAATCATTGCGCAGCAAATGGCTGCTCAATTCCCAAACCTCTTTGCTCAATGGAACCAAGACAACAACAACAACAATGGTCCATGCAATTTCAAGAGTTTTAACTCGGCTAAACCACTCAAGTTTAGTGGTTCTGAGGGAGCGACTGGGCTTCTTCAATGGTTCGAGAGCATTGAGAATACTTTCCGCCACGTGCAGTGTCCTGAAAATCGCAAGGTCGAGTTTTCTTCGAGTGTGTTCCAGAAGAGGGCCCTTACGTGGTGGAACGGGGTTATGAGAGATCGTGGTGCAGAAGTTGCTCTAGCACAGACATGGGCTAAACTTAGGGCCCTTATGATGAGGGAATTCTGTCCTCGTCACGAGATCAGGGCCTTGGAAAGGGAATTTGACGATCTTACACAAGATAGCGGTGAGCATCGAGCCTACACGGACCGTTATGAGGAGTTAAGTCTGTTATGCCCAAATATGGTCACGCCTTTGGATAAGGCAATCGAAAAGTACATTGATGGCCTCCCTGACTCAATACAAGACATTGTGAATGGTAGCAACCTTACTACAGTTAGACAGGCCATTGAGCTATCTGCAACCTTGACTGAATCAAAGATCAGGAAAGGTAAACTTTTCCGAAAAGGTAACAAGAAACCGGTCGAGGAATCAAACCCAATCGAGGAATCAAAGACCATGGATGAACAGACTAGATCCCCTAAGAAGTCACAGAAGCAAAAGGCTTCTCAGAACTTCGCCATGGTTACTCACAATGATCAAGCCGTCCCCAACCAACCAGCTCAACCCCCTGCTAGGAAGCCATACAATGGAACTGCACCCTTGTGCAACCAATGTAGCCTCCATCATCATGCCAACGTAAAGTGCCGCAAATGCCAAACTTGTAGACTTATAGGCCATACAGCAAGAGTCTGCCCAGCTGCAGCTGCACCAAACCAAACTGGCAACAATCCTGCTCAGGGTCGTTTTCTACCAGGTTCTTGTTTCAACTGTGTCGAGATGGGCCATTTCCAAAGAAATTGCCCAAAGCTTGCTAATGCAAATCCAGCACAGGGATGAGCATCTGACCGACTAGAAGACAACATCGTTTAGAAATAATCACGTCTTATGTATTATTTTCTTTTGTTGTCAAGGTCCATGAAACAGTTGTTATCATTGTTTATAAATAAATCTTTTATTTACATTGCAATGTGTTTATGTGGTTGTATGCATAAACAACATATCCCCTACACTACCGACAAGCAAGGAATCGTATTCCTAGAAAAGCAAACTACCCCCAAAAAAATTTTTCCATCTTATGATCTCTTGCGTTTTCCACGAAATTCCTAAGTACCCGTTTCTTCTAAGGGAAAAGAAGTACAAGGCGTAAGTTGCAACACTGGACGAATACCCAAAGTACCACTATAAATCCTTAATAGGGTACCTAAGGGTATTTCCGTAAATCCAAAATTGTTGTGTTCCTTAAATTAGAATATTACGTTTCTTTGAAAACAAAATCGAATTTTTGGGAGATCTTCCTATCTTTTCAGATAGATCCCGGAGGACATTGAAGTCCATCGACTGGTTTCCATATCCATTTTCAATCAATAACAAGTTAATTGCAAATTAATAACCAAGTTAAACAACTATGTGATTATGTGCTTATGTGCTCCCTTTTATGTTTTTGTGTAATCCAAGTTTTGTTATCCAAATCCTCGTAGAATATTCCATATCATGCGTATAAGGGATTCATAGTAGGATACCCAAAGGTACTATCTAAAATCCTTAATGGACTTCTACGTTGTAGTTAAGTCCCTTGGATTATAAAGTACTACTCCATAGTTAGACCCCTTGAGTGGTCTAGTTAGACAGATTGATCCAAAAATCTGGTTAGGAACATCATGTGATGATATAGCTGAAAGGACTCCTTGGTGGCCTAATTAAAAAGATCATCTGTCGATCTAATTAAAAGGACCCTATGGTAGTCTAGTCACCCTCATCACAGGTTTGATTTTCCTCCCCTAAACATTACAAGACAAACTGTGCGGACTGTGCAAGGAATTACGTAATTATGGATGCATACATAATTATGGAATTTAGTGCACAGAAACCACAGCAAGTTTTGTCATGTGCCTAGCAATAACTCTATTCATTCCCGTTTCTGAGGAAGCACCCGTTGAAAATGACTCCGTTTGTTCATTTTCGTTTCTGAATATTTCTTTGAGGAAATGAATATCCGTTTGATTATCCTTTTCATTTCCATTTCTAAGGAAGCACCCGTTGAAAATGACTCCGTTTGTTCATTTTCGTTTCTGAAGATTGTCCGTTGAGGAAATGAATATTCGTTGAATTATCCTTTTCATTTCCATTTCTAAAGAAGCACCCGTTGAAAATGACTCCGTTTGTTCATTTTCGTTTCTGAGGATTGTCCGTTGAGATAATGAATATCCGTTTGATTCTCCTTTTCATTTCCATTTCTGAGGAAGCACCCATTGAAAATGACTCCGTCAGTTCATTTTTCGTTTCTGAAGATTGTCCGTTGAGGAAATGAATATCCGTTTGATTCTCCTTTTCATTTCCATTTCTGAGGAAGCACCGTTGAAAATGACTCCGTCAGTTCATTTTTCGTTTCTGAAGATTGTCCGTTGAGGAAATGAATATCCGTTTGTTTCTCCTTTTCATTTCCATTTCTAAGGAAGCACCCGTTGAAAATGACTCCGTCAGTTCATTTTTCGTTTCTGAAGATTGTCCGTTGAGGAAATGAATATCCGTTTGATTCTCCTTTTCATTTCCATTTCTGAGGAAGCACCGTTGAAAATGACTCCGTCAGTTCATTTTTCGTTTCTGAAGATTGTTCGTTGAGGAAATGAATATCCGTTTGTTTCTCCTTTTCATTTCCATTTCTGATGAAGCACCCGTTGAAAATGACTCCGTAAGTTCATTTTACGTTCTGAAGATTGTCCGTTGAGGAAATGTATCCCCGTTTGTTTATTCCTTCATTTCCGCTTCTGAAGAATACTCGTTGAGGAAAATGACTCCGTCTGTTCATTTTCGTTCTAAAGAATGTTCGTTAAGGAAATGACAGGATTATGCCTTGTATATCTGGTGGTTACTTGACACAAAGTCACAGATGGACTCCTACGAATAAATTTCGGGATGAAATTTCCTAAAGTAGGGGAGACTGTGACACCTGGGTCACTGCGAACATCAAACAAATACCAAGCCAATGAAATATTGTATTTCATACTTGGGATCTGTATAAATATGTGTATCTTTTGCACATATCAGTTCTTGTTCGATTTCAAGCTCTAAATCGCTTTCTGGAAGGTTATACGCGCACTGATGCGTAAATGTAACCAGTTTAATGCAACGGACACTCCGGAATAGTGACATAGGCTTAACATGCCTTAAAATACCTTTACATAACTTAGAAATAAGTTTTGAAGGCTTTGGTAAACCCTAATTGAGACACCCAAGTGATTCTGCACAAACCCTAAAATTTTCAGAACAATCGGAATCAGGATCAGGGCCCCTAAAACTTAGGGGGGGTAAACCCTAGTGACGATTATCTTAAATTCTTGTTGTCAAAAATCGAATTTACAAAACAGTCAAGTCAGCAAGGCTAGTCCCAGTCGTGGCAACCCTATGAAGATTCTGTGATCCTTACGGAGCGTAAGGATTGATGCTTACGGTCCCTAAGCTAGTCCAATTTCACGTATAAATAGTAGACATTGGCACTGGATTTCTGGAATTAAAGCGACGAACAAACTCGCACTACGCACTAAGTTACGATCAGAATACTACAAAAACACACACGATTCACTAAATTGCTGCCGCAAAACAGGGTAATAACTCGATCGCTATTACGATTCATTTTCCGATCGATCAATGTACTCAATAGATGTTTAAGTGCTGCCCACATTAGGGTGATGCTTTGTCATTAGTCGTTAATTCGATGGATGTTTAAGCATAGCACTTTGTCATTCGTTGTGAGGGTTGATTTCGTAAGTTATCGTAAATGCTGTATTGATTACTAACCCAGTTTTGTGTGCATAATTATTAAAATTAGGTTAACAAGGCTAATCCATAGACTAGACTCTGTCCGTGTTAAATCTGCAATGTGAGTCATTCTCTTTTTAACAAATTACTTTCAAAAAGCATGTTTATTTTCAAGGTTATAATTACAGGGATTAAGTTTATGTAATCACCATATTACAGCCGGTATGTGGGGTTTTGTATACATTACTTGATAATCTTCACCATTGGGGCAGCCAAGGGGTGATATGACCATAATCACAGACACCATTGGACGAATGGGCCAATGGGTCGAGTGATAAAGTACTGTGGGTATTTGGTTTGATATCAGAAACATTGTAATCTTCCTTAATACTGTAAATCATAACAAACAAGATCATTTTAGTAAATAGAATGATTCACTCAGTATTTTCCGCTGACAAAACCTTTTTCAAACATGTTTCAGGTGATCTGTTGTAATTCAGGAAAAGTGTTGTGGAGCATTTCAAGCTTAAGAAAGTGGCTCATTGTAAAAGAAAGAAATATGTTTTGTGAAATAAAGATTTCTTCGTGAAATCATAATCTTGTAAATTAACGGGGTTTTATCCCGAGTTGTGAAATAAAATACTCGGGAAAATTTTAGCTTTAAAAAGATCCTGTTGATAAACTTCCGCTGTTAAACTCAATTAAATAAATACCACGGGATTTCTATCCCGCGGCTCTTGAAACGGGTAAAACCGGGTTGGGGGTCGTGACAGAAAAAGGTGGTATCAGAGCCACTGAGTTAAGCTAATTAAGTATTTAGAAATACTTAATTTTTCCTGATTACTATTATGTGATTATGTGTTTTATTAACTGACTATTTGTTAGTTACAGTATGGGTAAGAAAAAGCTTTCCAGCATCTATCTTAAATTAGATAGGTCATCTAATGAGAAGGGAAGTTCATCCCAAACTAAATCCTCAAAACTTCCTGCAATTCCTGAAGAAGGAATATTTGTTCGAAAAGCCCAATACGAGAAACCACTTTCTCCCGATAAAAGAAGTTTGATTCTTAAGAAAAGTCAGGTGAAAATAAAGAAAGCCCGAGAGAAGAAAATTAAACAGGAAACCCAGGAATTAACCAGTAAAACACCTTGGGAGGACAAATTAGAGGAAAAATGGGCGGATCTTTATATGCTGGCCACTGTAGCAGTAAATGCTAATATTTAAAATACCATGATTCCGTAATAGCAACCTTATTTACAAGCCGAAATATCATCTAGTAAATAAATAAAACCTAGCATGTTTAAAATATCCATTTTCCTTTGTATAAATTAGTCACAGGGTATGCAATAAAACTTAAAGGCTATTTCTAAATTTTAACTTAGCATTTTTGTATTTTCTTTGTATGTTAAACAGCATGAATGAGTTATCGAAAGCCCTAGAGAATCTCAACCTATACCCTGTAAATATAGAATTTTCTAAAGAGTTTACTGGGCATTTTCCTGATGTGGAACAACCTGTAGAATTCAACGCTCCACCTTTGAAAAAGCCAAAACCAAAGAAAAGAAGGAAATATGTATGGGGGAGTCGTATACGTAGGTAAAAGCCAGCTACGAAACTTCCTAAAATAAACAATCCTTTAGAAAAAGGAAAAGAAATTGTAACCGGGGAAAGTTCAAAACCGCAGGATTTGGAGATAGAAGTGGGGGAAGATGCTAGAGAAATGGGAATACAATTTGAGGAATATTCTAAGGAAATAGAAATGGAGGTTGGAAAAGGTTCTAGACCAACTCAAATGGAAATTGGAGAAAGCTCCAACCAAAACCAGGGAATGACTTTTCAGGAGGAAATAGATTTTATATTGGCAAGTTGTGAGACTATTCAGCCTGTCAATACAAATATTTTTACTCGTCCTATTGAAAATCAACTCCCTATAAATCTTGAACCAGCAATCCCAGAACCAATAATCCATACCCAACCTCTGGGAATGGACGAATGGTGGACAAATGACTGGCAATTCCAAAACATTGTCAACAGTCCTTATTCCTTTCTTCCGCAATTCGATCCAGAACTATTACCAAATCCACCCATGAGTAACGAAAATTTAGCAGAACTTCGCCATTTTGGCGAAGAGTTAATAGATGCGGGAAGTAGAATTCGGGAGATAGGGGGACAAATTGCTTGGAAGTATGATGAAAGGGAGCTTCGTTTTTAGGAAGATAAATGACAAAAGATAATGGGTTGGTAAAACTGTGGTGGTGTAATAGTAATAGTAAAATCAGTATTTGTAAAATAAATAATAAAATGATTGTATATAGAGGCATGATATAATCTATAAAATAAATGAAATTTTAGATTTTGTTTGTATATTCGTTTACGTGATTATGTGCAATTAATTGTGACATTGGATTATTTCTTTTATACTAATTAATTATCTATAAATTAATTATCAGATGGCAAATATTGGTAATGAACCAGTAAATGAAGTAAATCAATCCGAGCAAATTCAGGAAGAACAATTGTTAAATAGACAAGATATAGAGGATATCGTTGCACAAGGAATAGCCAATGCTATTCCAGCAATCGTTGTTGCTGTTCAAAAACCTGTTAAACCGCAATCAATCATTCCTAGTAAACGTACTCAAGGCGACAACTTTAGTAATAGTATAAACGGAGGCGGAAATCATGTTAATAACAATAATGATCTGCAAGGCCCAATTTTCAAGAAAATGAAAGCTGCAACACCTGGTTGCACTTACAAAGAATTCCTTGCTTGTAAACCAACTGAGTTTTCAGGTAATGAAGGGGCTATTGCAGCATTACGTTGGTTAGAGAAAACTGAGGCAGTAATTTCTATAAGTAAATGTGTTGAGGAAGATCAAGTTATGTATGCTTCCAATCTTTTTAAAGAAGGGGCATTAGAATGGTGGAATACAGTGTTACAAGCTAAAAGAAGGATTGTGGCCTATCCCATGAACTGGGAAGAATTTAAGAGTCTTGTAGAAAGAAAATTTTTTCCCGAGTATGAAAAAGATCAAATGGCAAATAAGTTCCTAAACCATCGGATGGTTAATGTGGACTGTCGAGGATATACTTCGACATTCTTCGAATATGCTAGGGTAGTACCAACGCTGGCTTCGCCAGAGCCGGTACTCATTTCTCGCTACATTTGGGGATTAATTAGCGAAATCCGAAATATCGTTAAAGTTGCGAGACCTCGCACTATTGACGATGCAGTGGAACTAGCCAACACCCTAACTGATGAACTGGTACGCACAAGAGATGAAACCAAGAAAAAGGAACTGGCTCAGAAAATTACCCAAGGATTTCGTGTGGGTAATAGTAATAACTTCAAGAAAAGAGGAGCAGGGCAATCTTCAAATCCACCTTTCTGTAGGAATTGCAAAAGGAAACATTATGGAAGATGTAATGTAACCTGTAACCTTTGTAAAGCTGTAGGACACAGTGAAGAAAGCTGCAGAAAGAAAACCATAATCTGCTTTAACTGTGGAGAAGCGGGGTATTACAAAACAGAATGTCCTAAATTGGCCAAACCAGCAGACAACAAAACCAAGGCGACAGACGGAGCTACTAAGAAGAATGTCAGAGCATTCCAGCTAACCACTCAAGAAGCAGAACTCATTCCAGATGTGATAGCTGGTACGTTCTTAGTTCACAACGTATATGCAAAAGTATTATTTGACTCTGGTGCAAACCAAAGTTTTATAAATACTTTATTTTGTCAAGCTCTTAAGTTACCTTTAACCAACATTAGGCAGATTTTTACAGTCGAAACCGCAGATGGGAATTCAGTTAAAATAGATCAGGTTTTGCAAAAAGTAGAAATAGAACTTTCAGGTCATAAATTTGT
This sequence comes from Helianthus tuberosus, assembly GCA_030545235.1. Taxonomy (NCBI): domain Eukaryota; kingdom Viridiplantae; phylum Streptophyta; class Magnoliopsida; order Asterales; family Asteraceae; genus Helianthus; species Helianthus tuberosus. The sequence continues at coordinate 45,521 of JARYGA010043001.1, forward strand.
TGCAAATCTGTTACCTATGAAATTAGCTGAATTCGATGTTATGTTAGGAATGGATTGGTTAATAGCCAACCATGCCCAAATCATTTGTGATAAAAACTCTATAGAAATTCAAGCACCTACTGGAAAAGTAATCATGATTACAGGAGATAAACCGTGTAAACCCATGAAGTTCATATCAGTAATGAAAATTGCTAGTTATGAACGAAAGCAAGGAATAGTATATATGATTTCGGTAATCATTAATACTAAGAACAAAGAACTTAAGGAGATCCCTGTAGTCTCAGAATACTCAGCTGTATTTCCAGAAGAGTTACCTTGATTACCACCAGATAAGGAAGTAGAATTTAGAATTCATCTAATTCCAGGAACTACACCGATAGCTAAAGCACCTTATCGGTTAGCTCCTACCGAAATGTTAGAACTGAAAAAGCAATTAGATGAATTACTAAGTAAAGGATTCATACAACCTAGCTCATCCCCTTGGGGAGCTCCAGTGTTGTTTGTAAAGAAAAAGGATGGTTCAATGAGAATGTGTATTGATTATAGAGAATTGAATAAGGTTACAATTAAAAATCGATACCCATTACCTAGGATTGATGATCTGTTTGATCAACTTCAAGGAGCTAGATATTTTTCTAAGATCGACTTACGTTCCGGATATCATCAATTGAAAGTACAAAAGGAAGACATACCTAAAACTGCTTTCAGAACTAGGTATGGTCATTATGAGTTTACAGTCATGCCCTTCGGGTTAACGAATGCACCTGCCACATTCATGGACATGATGAATAGGATTTGTAAACCATATTTGGATAAATTTGTAATTGTTTTCATAGACGATATACTTATTTATTCAAAAAGTCAGGACGAACATTGTCAGCACTTGCATGCACTCTTAACTTTGTTAAGAAAAGAAAAGTTGTATGCCAAATTCTCAAAATGTGAATTTTGGCTAAAGGAAGTGCCATTTTTAGGACATATGGTGAATCATGAAGGTATTCATGTAGATCCTGCTAAGATAGAGGCAATTACCAATTGGAAGGTTCCACAATCCGCAATGGAAATTAGAAGTTTTATAGGTTTAGCTGGATATTATAGACGGTTTATTAAGGATTTTTTCAAGATAGCTGTACCATTAACTAAGCTAACCTGTAAAGCCATTAAATTTGAATGGGGACCTAAACAAGAAGAAGCCTTTAGAATCTTGAAGCAGAAATTAACCAATGCTCCAATCTTAGCCTTACCAGAAGGAACTGAAGATTTTAAAGTATATTGTGATGCTTCAAAACTAGGATTTGGATGTGTGCTTATGCAACGCAAGAAGGGAATTGCGTATGCTTCAAGACAGTTGAAAAAGCACGAGGAAAATTATACAACTCATGATTTAGAGTTAGGCTCCATAATTTTTGCCCTTAAGATTTGGAGACATTATCTTTACGGAAGTAAATTTACTGTCTATACAGACCACAAAATTTTAAAATATATTTTTGGGCAAAAAGAGTTAAATATGAGGCAAAGAAGATGGATGGAAATTTTAAGTGACTACGACTGTGATATTCAATATCACGAGGGAAAGGCAAATGTAGTTGCAGATGTCTTAAGTCGTAAATACAATGAGAAACAACGACGGGTTCGTGCTCTCAGATTAAATCTACAGTTAGATTTAATGGAACAACTGAAATACTTTCAAGAAATAGCAATAGAAGATGTTGCTGAAGGAATGAAGGGACGAATAAAAGATTTAGAACAAGGAGCTGATGGAATTTGGAGATTCCATAAGAAAAGGATCTGGGTACCAAAACAGGGAGAATTAAGAAATAAGATCTTGGAGGAAGCTTATAAATCTAGGTATACCATACACCCAGGAAACAATAAGATGTACCAAGATTTAAGAAAGAATTTCTGGTGGATAGGCATGAAAAAGGATATAGCTATATATGTTTCTAAATGTCTTACTTGTTCACAAGTTAAGGCAGAACATCAGAAACCTTCAGGTCTACTACAACAATTAGAAATGTCAGTATGGAAATGGGAACTCATAACAATGGATTTTGTTACTAAGCTGCCCAAAACCAGAAAAGGTAATGATGCGATTTGGGTAATTGTAGATCGATTAACCAAATCAGCTCATTTTCTACCCATGAAGGAAACCTTTAGTATGGAAAGGTTAGCCAAATTGTACGTAGATGAAGTAGTATCCTTACATGGAGTTCCACTCTCCATTGTATCAGATAGAGATAGTCGGTTCACTTCTCATTTTTGGAAAAGTTTCCAAGAAGCAATGGGAACTCGACTAAACTTAAGCACTGCATATCATCCTCAAACAGACGGACAAAGTGAAAGGACAATCCAAACTCTGGAAGACATGCTCTGAGCATGTGTGATAGATTTTGGTGGAAATTGGGACGATCACTTACCATTAATCGAATTCTCCTATAACAATAGTTATCATTCAAGCATAGAAACTGCCCCATTTGAAGCACTGTATGGAAGAAAATGCAGAACTCCAGTTTGTTGGGCAGAAATAGGAGAAAATCAATTATCAGGTCCGGAGATTGTGCAAGAGACGACTGATAAGTTCACACAAATCAAGGAAAGGCTGAAAACGGCTCGAGATCGCCAGAAGAGTTATGCAGACAATAGATGCAAGCCATTAGAATTCCAAGTTGGAGACAGAGTACTGTTAAAAGTTTCTCCTTGGAAAGGAGTTGTTAGATTCGGAAAGAAAGGAAAGCTAAGTCCAAGATACGTAGGACCATTTCCAGTAATCCAACGTATAGGACCAGTTGCTTATCGTTTACAACTACCAGAAGAGTTAGCTGGAGTACATGACGTATTTCATGTATCCAATCTCAAGAAATGTCTAGCAGACGAATCTCTGGTAGTACCTCTTCAAGACATAGAGGTAAACGAAAAGTTAAAATTTGTTGAGAAATCTCTTCAGATAGAAGACAGAAAAGTGAAGTTTCTCAAGCACAAACGACTAGTGCTAGTTAAAGTCAAGTGGGATTCAAAGAGAGGAGCTGAATACACTTGGGAGCTGGAATCAGAAATGAAGCGAAAGTATCCATACTTATTCCAGTAAATCTCGAGGACGAGATTTTTATTAAGGTGGGGAGAATGTAACAACTCTCACTAAAACTATTATTTATTATTATATTTAGTTCAATAGGAAACCCTAATTGAGACACCCAAGTGATTCTGCACAAACCCTAAAATTTTCAGAACAATCGGAATCAGGATCAGGGCCCCTAAAACTTAAGGGGGGTAAACCCTAGTGACGATTATCTTAAATTCTCGTTTTCAAAAATCGAATTTACAAAACAGTCAAGTCAGCAAGGCTAGTCCCAGTCGTGGCAACCCTATGAAGATTCTGTGATCCTTACGGACCGTAAGGATTGATGCTTACGGTCCGTAAGCTAGTCCAATTTCACGTATAAATAGTAGACATTGGCACTTGATTTCTGGAATTAAAACGGCGAACAAACTCGCACTACGCACTGAGTTACGATCAGAATACTACAAAAACACACACGATTCACTAAATTGCTGCCGCAAAACAGGGTAATAACTCGATCGCTATTACGATTCATTTTCCGATCGATCAATGTACTCAATAGATGTTTAAGTGCTGCCCACATTAAGGTGATGCTTTATCATTAGCCGTTAATTCGATGGATGTTTAAGCATAGCACTTTGTCATTCGTTGTGTGGGTTGATCTCGTGAGTTATCGTAAATGCTGTATTGACTACTAACCCAGTTTTGTGTGCATTATAATTAAAATTAGGTTAACAAGGCTAATCCATAGACTAGACTCTGTCTGTGTTAAATCTGCAATGTGAGTCATTCTCTTTTTATCAAATTACTTTCAAAAAGCATGTTTATTTTCAAGGTTATAATTACAGCCGGTATGTGGGGTTTTGTATACATTACTTGATAATCTTCACCATTGTGGCAGCCAAGGGGTGATATGACCATAATCACAGACACCATTGGACGAATGGGCCAATGGGTCGAGTGATAAAGTACTGTGGGTATTTGGTTTGATATCAGAAACATTGTAATCTTCCTTAATACTGTAAATTATAACAAACAAGATCGTTTTAGTAAATAGAATGATTCACTCAGTATTTTCCGCTGACAAAACCTTTTTCAAACATGTTTCAGGTGATCTGTTGTAATTCAGGAAAAGTGATGTGGAGCATTTCAAGCTTAAGAAAGTGGCTCATTGTAAAAGAAAGAAATATGTTTTGTGAAATAAAGATTTCTTCGTGAAATCATAATCTTGTAAATTAACGGGGTTTTATCCCGAGTTGTGAAATAAAATAATCGGGAAAATTTTAGCTTTAAAAAGATCATGTTGATAAACTTCCGCTGTTAAACTCAATTAAATAAATACCACGGGATTTCTGTCCCGCGGCTCTTGAAACGGGTAAAACCGGGTCGGGGGTCGTGACATTAGGCGGTCCGAACGCGTTTCACGCGAACGACGCGTTAAAGTAGCATAAGCTACCTAAACGGGTCGTAATGGGTCGTAAGCACTTATGTTAGGTTTCATTTAGTATGTAGGCTTTGTTAAACCATATTACACAAGTCTCCATACTCGTTTGGTTTACGAACCCTCATTTTATCCGATCTTCCGATTTAGGTCCGGTTTATTAACATAGTTACCTATATTAGGTGTCGTTTGATTCCGTGATCTCTAGCATTGCTTGGTGGTTATCTTAGGACTTCTGAACAATATCAAGTGAGAACATAGACCCCTCTTTTACTGTTTTCCAAACTGTTTTGGGGTGAAACACATGTGCCTACTTGTTACTTTCATGCTTTCCTATTTTCACATCATATACTTGCTATGTTTATTAGTACATTTATAGTACATGATTTCAATACATTTTATGCTATGTATGCCCATTGTGTGCATACTTAGTACATCACTTTACAATACATTTTATGCTATGTATGCCCATTGTGTGCATACTTAGTACATCACTTTACAATACATTTCATGCTATGTACGCCCATTGTGTGCATACTTAGTACATTGTTTTACATTACGCTTATGCTATGTATGTCCATTACGTGCATACTTAGTACATTGTTTTACATTACACTTATGCTATGTATGTCCATTACGTGCATACTTAGTACATTGTTTTACATTACACTTATGCTATGTATGTTCATTACGTGCATACTTAGTACATTGTTTTACATTGCATTTCTGTTGCATATGCTCATCCAGCATATGAACACAGTATACTACATTTTGAACCGTCGAAACCATTTGACTATGTGAACCGTCGTAACCCTTTGATTATATGAACCGTTTGTAACTATTGAACCGTGTGAACCAGTTGTATCTGTTGACATGATTTACATTTGACAATAGACATTTGATTATACATAAACATTTCTACAATTGTTAAACATTTTACTTTGGTGGTTTGGTTTGAGTAAGTGATTTAAGTAACGAGGCGTATGTAATATGATACAAGCACGGTGGATACGCCGCTGGTACTTCCTATATATAAGTGTTTGTATGGTATCACATATTGTAGCGTTATTTGAATCATTTCAATTTGAGACATATAACATTTTATACAAATAACATACTTTTCACAAGACATTGATTTACAAACAACTTATCTTATACAAACTCATTTTACATGGTTATTCATTTAACCATACATTATTCTCTTATTTATACATATCATCTGATCTTATCGTTTTTCAAATGATTTACAAGACAAAGCAAATTACAAGGTTCATGACTAAACATTTTCTCAAACATAAGTCATGAATCCTATTTCACAAAACCTATGTATCTCACAGGCATTTTTATGCTGACGTGCCTATTTTCACATGTGTTTTCAGGAGATGATGCATAGGACTTATCAAGACATACTTAGGCGGACCTGTGCCTTAGTGACTTAAAACGAGACAAGAACTAGTTAATTTATGTTATGTACTCTTTAGTTCTTGTTTAAAACAATGTAAACTTTCATGTTTGATTAATAAAACAAAACTTCAATTGCCATGGATTTGAAACAATTAATTCTGTTACAACACTCCCCGATGTTTCTGCCACGTTTTGTATGTTCTACGTGGTCGGGGTGTGACAGTGTTCGTACTACATAGGTTGATCTCATGGGATGTCGTAGCATGAATCTTATCATTGATTGCCTCGACAGTATCATGCGCTTCAAGGATGCAAGAGGTCGTGCTTGGAATCCAAACGACCCGGACATGATACTGGCAATCGAAGACATCCCGAACCGTCCTCGTCCCGGACAATTCCTGGGGTCCTCGTCTCAAGGAGGGGCTGATTTTCCTAACCTTATGAATTTGTATAACATTATGCTGGAAACCCTCCAAGTCTCGAAGAATGCTTATAGCTTAAGCCAAAGCTCAAGCACCCGGATCGGCGGCATGGAACGCAACATCCTCTCCATACAAAATGATATCACCTACATCCGGGATCATATGGTGATTCGAGACGAAGATGAGTAGGAGGAGGAAGAGGAAGAGGGGCATCAGATGGATTCTGATTAGGCGGCGTTGGTGGTGGGTGACATGGTTATCGTGCAGGTTAAATCTCTCATCCTTTTGAACAATTTGACATTTCCTCGGGCTGCGTCCCGCTAAGACAATTTACTTTCCGTTAGACAATTTTATTTTCTGCATTTTGTTTTATGTTTTGACGATGTGGTGATGGTTAAACTTAAACGTTGGTAATCTAGGTTTTATGATGGTTTTGTTGTATTATGTTGTGTTGTGTTGTGGTAGTATTGTAGAATGCAGGTACCATGGGAGGCTTGGACACACTAAGCATAGTGGTCCCTAAGCCCGAAAACAGGAGCCAAACGTTAAGAACCTGCATTTTTAACTGAAACATACGAACAACACGGGGCCGTGTTCACCCAAAACGCCCCCGTGCCCAGTCCACTGATGTCAAAAAGTTTTTCTCCAAAAAGTGACACGGGTCGTGCCCACCAGGCATGACCCCGTGCTCACTCCACTGTAAGTTTTTTAAACACCCGGTAACTGGTACTTTGAGCACGGGCCGTGTTCATCCAACATGCCCTCGTGTCCAGTGCCCACTGTGAAATTTTGTTATTTTTCCGTACTTTTTACGCATTCAACCTAAATAAATCCATTTTGAGACACATTGGGGACAATGTGTAATTTAAGTGGGGGGGGGGGGTTAAAACCTTGAATCACTTGTCCTAAAACAAGCCTTACACAAAACACGTTTTGGAACCGCTAACACCCCAAACTTTTTCAAAACCTTTATTTTCTTTCTTTTATTCAAAAACTTTATTTTTTCTTTTTTTCCACAAAAAAAATAATCCCCCTATACAAACCATTTTGAGCCTTAAAACCTTTCGTTTCTTAATCCTGCAAAAATTTTGCAAAAATAAACGACCCATCACCCCAAAATCCAACCTTTTTATCTTTACACACTTTATTTTTAGTAAATACGGCTCTTTTGAAAGTTACAGAATAAGTGACTTAGTTATCTTTCAAAAAAAAACTATATAGCTACTTAGAATAAAATAAGAAAAAATAATATTGCTCATAATTATGTAGTTTTAACTAAGTCACAACAAAATAATTTTTTCAAAAGAAAAGCCGACATTTTACTATTATAGCCACTTTCAAATAAAACACACCTACCCGAGCCAAAGCCTACCCTTTAAAAGTCCTCTCGATGCCTACAAGGATTAAGGGGAGGAGGGGTGGTTCACTAGTGATAGTTTCTATCACTCCAACTATCCAATAAAAACATGCCATGTCATCAACCAAATTTCTATCACTAGTTATAGAAATGTAGGAGGGGTGGAATCACTAGTGATGGAATTCTATCACTCCCAATTTTTTTTTAATTTTCATTTTAAAATTATAAATTTCACTAATTTTTTTAATTTTTTATTTTAAATTAGAAATTAACAATAAAACACTAAAATTAAAAATTTCATTAAATTAAAAACATACTACTTCAATTTAACATACTAGAAACATACAATTTAAAAAAAAAAAAAAAAACCTACTCCTCGTCCGAATCCGGAAACTCCAAACCTAGAGAACCTACTAGTTCGATTAAATCGAATCTCAACCGAAAGAGAGTTTCTTCGTTACGCAATTGTAAATGGATATCTTGTGGAACTTGAACTTGTGTAGGAGGATCCGGCACCCAATCCGAGGATATTGCACGTCCGTCGTGTTTGATCAGCATATTGTGCAATATGATACATGCATACACTATGCTATGTATTGATTTCTTGGTCATCGAACGAACCGGTCGGTGTAGTATACCCCATCTACCCTTTAAAACACCAAATGCCCTCTCAACATCTTTTCTTGCCGATTCTTGCAATTTTTTGAACGCCTTTTCTTTAGCCTCGACAGGAAATGACGGAGCTTTCACAAAAACAGACCAAGACGGGTAGATACCATCCACAAGATAAAAGCCTCGTCTGTAATGTCGACCGTTAACATAGAAAGGAGAGGAAGGTGCGGTACCATCCGTTACGCTTTGGAACAACGGCGACGTGTGCAACACATTGATGTCGTTGTTTGAACCTGGAACACCGAAATACGAATGCCAAATCCATAAATCATTCGACGCCACCGCTTCTAGTATGATGGTTGGTCTTTTGATGTCTACCCTCACATAAGCCCCTCGCAACTCTCTTGGACAATTTTTCCACTCGATATGTGTATAATCGATGCTACCGAGCATCCCGGAAAAATGCCATCTAGCCTTGTGTGCGGCGTAAATACGTGAGATGTCGTGGCTCGTCGGTTTACATAAAAACTCGTTAGCATACAACTTAATGACCGCATTGCAAAAAAATTGCAAACATTCACGTGAAGTTCTTTCAGACATAGCTAGGTATTCATCATATTGATCGGGTGGGTTACCTGTCGCTAGTTGGCGAATGGCGGACGTGCATTTTTGTATCGGCGTGAAACTTGGTTTGCCCCTCGCATCGTAACGTTCTTGAAACCATTCCTCGCTTGCTTCGATGTCTCCAACAATCTTTAAAAATAATTCTTTGGGTAAACGAAACCGATCTCTAAACGTTTCGGCATTGTATAGCGGGTTTTCCACAAAATAATCGTTCATCAAAACTTCGTTGGCACGTATACGATCACGGTCGACCATCTTCTTCTTTGGGCGGGACGACTCGGCATCAAGCTCGTTATACACCGACACAAAATAGTTTAGCGTGTCGTTGTCGGAAGACGACTCGGAATCGGTATCGCTAGACATCGGAAACGTCGAATCCGTAGGGAATTCCATTTGACAAAGATATAAAAATTATGTGAAATGAGTTTAAATTGGTATAAAATATGTAGATTGGTGTGTGTAAAATGGTTAAAATGTAGATATATAAATAGATAAATTGGATAATTTTTTTTAATTGATTGTTTACCGTTTTAAAACGGTCAAAAAATGTTCAACGGTCGAAATTTTCAAATTCATAACGCGTGCTCGGTTCAACGACGTGATAGTTCAACGCGTGATATACTCGGCGGCGGCGGTGTTCCCGTGAAACTTCAACGCGTTGTGGGGTGGTATAACGGACCACCCGTGTCCTCTAAAAGTAGAATTACTTTGTAGCATTTGATTTCCTCAAATAACCTTTTAACAATGACACGTCGAATAAATAAATAATTATGTATAATAAACTTTTTTTAAACCATCAATATAAATATTATTTTCAAATCAAAAAGCATTAAATACAACTTCTCATGTCTCAAAATTGAAAATCCGAATCAGTACTTATAAGTGGACACAAATAAAAACAACACACATATGTAACTACATTTACCATACGATCGATAAGACATGTGAAGTAATCATATACAACGATCAAAGCATTAGTTACGTTTTCATATTTAATTCCTAATCTGGTTAATATAACAACCATGAGAACATCCATCAAAATTAATTGTTTGTCCCCAAAACCACTTACATATTACTATCCTGATCATACCACAAAATAACCTGTTTTCATCCAAGCCTTGACGTACTACCTATTAACATAAACCACTACCACAAAAACTGTTCATTAACCAAAGCCAACTAGTTTATTAAAACACCAATAAGTTACCTGACGTGTGTCGATGTGAGTATATTTTTATGTCTATTTTTAGCTCTTTTTTAACTCGTCGAATTCAAGGTTTAAATTTATAAAACACGATACTTCACTATCACTCTACACACGTTAGGGCAAGTGCAGTCATCGTGGACGTAGTGTAGTGATGACAAGATACCGAGGTCGTCCAAGGACACAAGAGCTTTTAATACTGTCTTATCGTCAACGTCTAATTGAACCAAACTTTGAGAAAAGATTTTTAAACCAATAAAAAGATAAAAACATAAATAAAATAAATTAAAAATAGATAGACAAGAAAAAATCACTTTGATCCGACTTATCTTTCATGTACCCTTTTAATGATTTCCGCACTTTGAGCATTTTAAGAGATTATTTTAGTTATAGTTGTAGGCCCCTCTTGTAAAGGCGACGTTATCCTCAACCTAGTGGTTTGAGTCAGCAAGGATAAAATCCCACTAGGCCGGATTATTGAAAATTAATTAAGTAAGTTATTAATGCAAAATGTGGTGGACCCCCTTCCAGGCAGCGGTCACCCTCAACCCGTTGGTTTGAGTCAGTAGAGATACAGTTCTCGCGAGGTTGGTTTAATGTTTTAATAGTAGTTTATAAATAAGGGATTCAAGCAGTTTTTTACTCTCAGTCGGACCAGTCATTCCCGGCCAATCGATGGAGTAATACTAAACTTGAACCAGATTCTCGCAGGATCTATACACTGAACGAGACATAGAGTTACCCAACCACCCTTCTAACCCCCTTCGAAGTAGTTAACGTGCTTTATATAGATCGTAAAGACACGAATATGTGAATAAACAATATATGAAGAATGGTTAAGTAATTCGCCTTCAATAAGAAAACTACTTATTAAAGTCATTAATACATACCCAATTAAAAAGTTGTCAATGATTGGAAATCATAAAAGAAAATACATAAAAGATATGTCTTCACCAAGTGATGCAATAGTTTAGCCAAGCATAGCCTTTGTTTGACAAAAAACTCTTACTATCAATCTCAGATCCTGAGACTACACACACTCTAAAAGATGGAAAATGGATGATGGTGGTGGATGATGGTGTTGTAGTGGTGGTAGAGTGGTAGCAAGTGAGAGAGAAGTGGTTTGCCAAGTGATGAGTTAGAGTGAAACCAAGCATCCCTATTTATAGCTGAAAACAGAATGTCCACTACGGCCCGTGCCTGCCTGGCACGGCCCGGTGGCCATCAGTCTCTCTCTTCTACATTAACTTCAGTGTTAGACTTGTACTAACACGGCCCCGTGTGTCAATGGCACGACCTGTGGCCAATTTACTTGTTATACTTCTTCAGATTCTGGAAATCCTAGAGTTGACCACGCACCGTGTTGCTTTAGCACGGCCCCGTGTTGAGCTTGGAATTTGTATTTTGTTGTTGTCTCTTTCCGCTACAGTGAATTCTCACCGGGCACGGCCCGTGTTAGGTGAGCACGGCCCTGTGCCAGAGCTTCTGTTCTTGTTATTTTTTGGGTTTGGATGTGGATGGGGGCTCGGCAAGTTGCGTCAATCCTTCTTCATTTCATTTTATGTTGGTTTTTGCTTCTTTTGTTCTTTTAAGCTCTTTTAATCCTGTTTATTAAAAAGGAACAAAGAAACGAGCTTTTTCCAATACTAGTACTGAAAAAGGGTTGATTTTATGTCGTATTTGATATAATTTATATGCTGTATTTTAACCATATCAAATACCCCCACACTTGAATTCTTGCTTGTCCTCAAGCAAAACTTTTTATTGTTGCTTACACACCCAAACAGAATGGGTAGAAGAGAAAGTTTTGGACCTATCTTTAGAGTGTCGGGAATCCAAGTTGTAATTTATTTTATTTTTATTTCATTTACATTCTTATTTGTTCATGATTTATTTACAACACAATTTAAGAAAAAATATTTATTTTTGGGCATAGCCTGCCTTTTTAAAATTCTTTTTGGTCATATACATGTTTTACACACCTCACAAGTAATCACTCAACCATCAGCCGAAAATGTATAAGTGAGAACGCTCGTACCCGATTTGGAAATTACTCCTTCTATAGGCTTGACAAGTAATCAAATATCCTCCTTTTTGACGTTTTTATGGTGGAGAATTAAATCACAATAACTGATATATGATAATGATAAGATCATCTCCAATGAGAATGCCTATAGACGTCTTTGGTTGATGTGGACATGCCCTTTCTAAAGGACAATTGGAGCCCATGACAATGGCATTATAGCATAGTATAGTGGTATATTTGGGGTGAGATAACACTTAGTAACTATTAGATCCTGAGTTCGAATTCTATAAGAGGGTTTTTCTTGGATTTATTAGGTTTAATCATAAATTGGTGTATAAACATTATTATCTAGTGGATATGGATATAATCGGGTAATTATGTTAATGACACAATTATAATTCAGTGATCTGTTAATGATCCAAATTTATGTAAAAAAAAAAACATTAGAGGTCATCGTCCGCTTCCAAGGGCAACTATAGATTAATAAATAATATAGTGAGCCCAAAAGCATTATTATAATTTTTTATTTCTGTTTAACTATTATCTATATATTAAAAATAGAAGCCAATGAATAGTATTTTAAATATTATAATAATATATACATTTTTAATACTTTTATTATTATTTTAATAGTATTATCTATATATTAAAAACAGAAGCCAATGAATAGTATTTTAAATATTATAATAATATATACATTTTTAATACTTTTATTATTATTTTAATAGTATAATACTAATTGTTTTCTTTACTTTTTAAGTTGGATAAGTTTGGTGTCAACTGATACTGGTATCGAAAATACATGTACGTTCCGGTTTGTTATCGGTACATAAAGGTAAAAAACGGCACCACCCTGGTACTGAAAACACCAAAGCTTGGTACTGAATTGATTTTGAAAATTTATTTGTTCGGGAAATTCAGCACTGCTACCCGGTATCATTTGCTCATCCTTGATCACAAGTATTGTACGAACAACGGTATCGTGCAACTTTTTTTATTGATTTTCTTTAACTTTTAATGATTTTTTTAGTTTCACGAGTAGGGATGAGTTCGGTGCCAACTGATACCGAATCAGTACTGGAACAGAAAGTACCAGTTACTACCGGTATATGAACGTAAAAACCGGTAGCGAACCGGTACCAGGAACGCCAAAAGTCGGTACCGAATTGGTACTTAAGATATTTCGGTTTGGGAAATTCGGTACCGGTACGCATAACCATTTTCTCATCTCTGACCACGGGTTTCATACAAACAACATCATTACCATACAACTTTTTGGCTGATTTTCTTTCGGTTATCTTTTAATGTTTTTTTCTATATTGTCTTTTTATTTTTGTCAACGGTTCCGTGCGTAACGCGCTTGTAGTGATTTCAAAACACATGTAAACACGGACTAAATAACAAAAGAAGTTCGCCGCAACGCGACGGTTATCAAAAACCTAGTTATTCTTTAATAACGTATATTCCATGTGAATTAATGCCATGTACGTCATTTTAATTTTTTTTTATTGGCAAATTTGGATCACTGACGAACCATTGTAGTATCATTGTGCCATCAGAACTATTCGATCATATCCATCCCAACTAGTCAATAATGACTATACACTAATTCAGGTGAAAACCCAATAAATCTAGGAAAAACTATCTCATGAGAATCGAACCCTAGACCTAATGGTCTCTATGTCTTATCCCACCCTAAGATACCACTAGATTTTTAATTAATTATAATTATATATGCAAAAACATTTACCCCAAACAACTACTTTAAAAAAAATTCTATCTTTTATAAGATAGCATGAAAAATACATTTTTATATAAAAGTTCTTTTTGTTATCTTTACAACGGGTAGAGTATAAAAAATATAAATATTTACTTATATTATTCAAGGGGAAGGTTCAAATGAAAACACTGGTTATCGCGAAAACTCGAAAACTAACTAAAAAAGTCTAAAAAACATACAAATTTTTTTTGCATACCAATTTTCACTATTTAAATTATATAAAAAAAACTTAAAAAAAAAAAATTGTAGTGCACATGTGTAATAGTACTACACTTGTGAATTATAACACATGTGCACTACAAAAAAAAAATTATAAAAAGTTTTTTTATATATATAAAAACTAGCGACTTTTAATAAAAAAATGTAAAAAAAATAAATTTGGTGTGTTTTTTTATGCTTTTTTTAGTTAGTTTTCGAGTTTTCGCAATAATAGTGGTTTTCATTTGAAACATCCCATATTATTCAAAACCACTATATATTTAAGTTGTTAATTCTAAAATTTTAATTTTCAGCTTTTCTAGTTTTTTTTATTTCTTCCATAATCTTTATTATTCTATATATTCTAGTTTTTTTTTTTTTTTTTTTTGAACATTAACTTCATTCAAACAAACAGAGCAAGTCCTCAAATTAAGGACCGCTCACAAACCAATATACAATATATACAACGGGTATACTACCCAATCTTTCCACTCAATGTTACTTCTAACCGATCGATATTTTAACCAAATAAAAGACATGGACTTAACTAACGCCACAACCTCTTCCACCTTAGGATCAGAATTATGGAAAACCTTCTTATTTCGCACCTTCCATAACACCCAACACGTAACCATGATGATACCCCGGACAATCTTCTTACCCCAAACAGATAGCGAGCTCGAATTCTGCCACTGCAACATGTCTTCAATCGTGCCATAATATGCTGGAATCAACTTACACCACCTCCAAATCTTGCTCCAAACTCCAAAAGTGAACCCACAAGACACAAAAAGGTGATTAGCCGATTCCTCCTCTATACTGCAGAACAGACATGAAGTCTCCGGAAGCACTATACCCCTTTTAACCAGCTACAAACGAGTTGGGAGCCTATCTTTTTCGATCCTCCACATCAGGATGTTCACCTTAATCGGAACCCAATTCACCCAGCTCATATTCTGCATCGGCTGCACGTAAAGGTTCCTTCGCATCGTCTCTTTAACAACAGCAGCCGAGAATCCATTACTCGCATTATTATCCCAAACCCAAACATCCTCACTACCGCTGAATCTGACTTGAGATAACATCCTCGCCACATCTTGAACCTCGGATATGCCTTACACGTTAGAAACATTTAGATTCCACCTATCATCCACAACCAAATTGTTCCCATTCTGCTTTATAAGAAACTTCACAGGAACATTTTTATTCTTTTCCAATGAATACAGAATCGGTCATCTAACATATAATGGCGTAGTGCCGAACCAAATATCCTTCCAAAAACTAATTCGATCCCCATCCCCAATTTTGCAAGTAATTAATTTGTTAATATTCATCCCATTTAAACGAATCTTTTCTAGGTGCGAGACTACGGATTTCCAATTCCCAGTTAGAGCTTTTTTAACCGGTAAAAACACCCATCTATTCCGACCCCCATGTATGCTAAGAATCACTCTCCTCCATAACCCTTCATGATCTGTTTTAAACCGCCACACCCATTTCACAAGAAGCGCCAAATTTACTTCGAACAACTTAGAAATGCTCAGACCCCCAACCCTTTTCGGTCTCGTAACAATATCCCATGAAACCCAATGGATTCCGTTACCTTCTTTACCTCCTGTCCATAAAAACTTTCTCATCATCCTCTCAATATTCTCAATCACCGCAATAGGAGCTTTATATAACGAAAGATAATAAACCGAAAAACTCGCGAGCACCGATTTAATCAATGTAAGACGACCACCAATTGACAACACCTTAGCCTTCCAAGATTGGAGTCTCTGTCTAACTGTCTCTAAAACGGGTTCCCAATGTATCAATCGATTTATGTTAGCACCTACTATAATACTAAGATATTGAAAATGAAGCGCACCAACTTTACAACCCATCATTTCAGCCATACCATTCACCTCCATATTCGTAACACCCAACCCAAATAAATGAGATTTGTGCACGTTAATTTTCAGCCCTGAACACATATGAAAAATGCGGAGCACCCTAGAAGCCGTAACAATATTATTGCTGGTCCAATTCCCCATTATGAGCGCATCATCGACATATAACATATGAGTAATATTTGGCCCTTCAACAGACACTTTAATCCCCTCCAGTTCACCCAAACTACACGCCCGCGAGATCATACTAGCCAAAGCTTCCATAACAATCAGAAACAAAAACGGAGAAAGAGGATCACCTTGTCTGAGTCCCTTTTGACAATCGAACTCAAAAGTTGGCGACCCGTTGACAAAGACCGCAAACCGAGCCGATTGAATAATACCTTTGACCCAAAGAGGATCACTGCCCTTTGTTCTTTGTTATATATTCTAGTAATCTTAATAATAATAAATTGAAATATGGTATATCATAAAAAAAGTGAAAATGAAAAACAAATGCAATTATATGTGATAATGCAAAAACGTCAATATTTGGAAGTATGTCTGTAATGCTAAAAATGCAAAAACGTCACTATTTGTAAGTATTTCTATAAGGGTCATATTATTGGCACACCTGACCTTCTAATTCGACACCCTCAATACGGGTCGTATAGGCATATACGGGTCGTATTACTTTTTCAATTTCCAATAAAGACTGATGTATCAGATCTTGTCTTTTTTACTAGACCTATACGGGTCGTATATGCCTATACTGGTCGTATTGGTTAAGGTTTTTTTTTTACAAATTTTTTTATACATTTGTTTATGGTTTTAACAAAGTTTTCTAAAAAAATAATTTTTTTAAATAAAAACTTCCTTAATTTTTTTTAAGAATACCATTTACATGTATAAGCATGGGTCGTATCGGTTAAGTCTTTTTTACAATTTTTTTTTATACATTTGTTTATGGTTTTAACAAAGTTTTCTAAAAAAATATTTATTTTTTAAATAAAAACTCCCTTAATTTTTTTTTTACAATTTTTTTTATACTTGGTTCAATGCCAACTTATCTTCAGTAGTGTTTGTTTGAGAACCTGATTCAGATACACAATGGTTCTCCAATTCCAGATCAGTAAGCAAATACACAACGGTTCTCCAATTCCAGATCAGTAATGTAAGGAGGAGCGTTGAGATAACGGACATCCATCAAGCTCAAAAAGAAAACTTGTGTTTCCCATAGTCACAAACTATTGCGGTTTGCATTTCGCATAGCCACCGTTTCCGTAGTAAAAAACGGTTGCGATTATCCTTCAACATAACCTAAAATAATCTAAAATACGCTAAAATACGTTAAAATACGAAGAAATACATGAAAATATGTTAAAATACGCTGCAATATGTTAATATACATCATATTACGAAAAAATACATGAAAATACATTAAAATACGCCGAAATACGTAAAAATACCCTAAAATAGGTTAAAATAAGCTAAAATACGTTAGAATACGCTCAAATACATCAAAAATACTATAAAATACGTAACAATATTTTAGAATACGTCAAAATACGCAAAAATACATCAAAGTACGCGACTAACGATATTTCCACACACGTATACATATAACACAACACTATGGAGTACAAGTGGTTTTCAAACAAAACTATACGTAATCATAGAATACGATATTCGCACGCAACCGAACGACACCGAAACGACGTATGTTGAAGGTATACGTCATAAAACGAAAAATATGCGAACGTTCGGCAAAAAACGACACGTATACGCGTCAAACCGAGGGAAACACGATAAAACTAAATTTGAAATAATATCATATACGATCGTATAGGCCTATGTCGTATCGTATACCGGCTTAATACGCATCGTATAGGCCTATACGATGCGTATTAAACTTTGAGTATTCTCAAAAATACCCCTGAATTTATCATAAAAACAGGGGTATTTTAGTAAATTCATCGATTAATGCGCATTGTATAGGCCTATACGATGCGTATTAAACTATAAGTTGCTCAAAAATGTGCTTCACATCAAGGGTTCCATCATTACAACCAGTTGTTTTCAATGGGGATGTAATGCAATGATTTCTCTCAATTGAATAGACAGACACTTGAATCGTCTCAGAAGTACTGAACAACAGAAAAATAGCTTCGGTTTCATCAACTGCATCGTTTACCGTGGAATGCATCCTTGTTTCTGTAATACGCATCGTATAGACCTATACCTCATCTATCTATACTATACTACATTATACATGGTATTCTTACAAAAATTAAGGAAGTTTTTT